>CM038712.1:11983423-12003423 GCA_021613375.1 Megaleporinus macrocephalus | reverse complement strand
GTCAGGAAGGCACATCAGCGGCTCTACTTCCTCAGGCGGTTGAGGCGAGCTGGGCTCGGGAGATCGGTCCTCACCTCCTTCTACAGATGTGTGGTGGAGAGCGTTCTATGCTCCAGCATCAACGTGTGGCACGGAAGCTGCTCTGCTGCAGACAGGAAAGCTCTGCAGAGGGTGGTGAAGGCTGCACAGAGGTCTGTCGGAGTCAGCCTCCCCACCACCACGGACATATACACCTCCAGATGCAGGAAGAGGGCCACCTGCATCATGAAGGACCCCACTCATCCAGCACACTCACTGTTTGTCCCGCTCCCCTCAGGCAGGAGGCTGCGGAGCGTCAAGTGTAGAACGAACAGACTGAGGAACAGCTTCATTCCGGAAGCTGTAAGACTTTTAAACGCCACTTAGTGGAACCACTGCACTGACACTTTTACTGCACTGACACTTTTACGACACCAGTCACTTTAATACACTCTGCTGCTACCTTCTCCATTCCTGTTTATTTTATTTTCATATATTTTATATATTTATGTTTATTTTATTTATTAAGTACTGCTGTCTGGGTAAAACTGGGTCCTTGGGTACCACAATTTCGTTCCACCCCATGTACTACATGTGATGCGAATGACAATAAAGTCTCCTTGAACCTTGAACCTTGAACCTTGAACCTAAAACAGAGCCTTCACCCGATGATGCTGGGATTGGCTCCAGCCGCCCCGTGACCTTGACTGGCGGAATAAAGCAGAAGATGATGGATAGATGGATATTAATATCCTTCAAGAAGAACAAGCTACTAAAATATAAGACATTTACAAACACATTTTTAAATAATGCACAATATCGTTTATTATCATGATTAGAGAAAATATCTAGATATCATTAGCAGTTTGTAACAGTGAATATCCTACTGGGTCCCAGAGGGGGTGCTGGAGCATATCCCAGCATTCATTGGGAAGAGGGCAGGAAACAACCTAGACAGGGCTCCAAGTTATCACAGGCCAGATACAAACATTCTCTCTCTCTCACTTTCTGTCACATACACACTTAAACTTAGGGGCCATTTAGCATCTCAACATCGACTGAGAGCATGTCTTTGGACTTTGGATGGCCCAGACAGGAATCGAACACAGGCCCTTCCTTCCTGCTGTGAGGCAACTGCACTAACCACTGTGCCATCATCCCACAGCTGTTTTTATTCCTACTACTACTATTATTATTATTAGTAGTAGTACTAGTAGTAGTAGTAGTAGTAGTAGTATTCCTCCTATTCCAACATTAAAAAAAACTACTGTAACATTCTGTGCGTCATGAAAATGTCTTGATGTACCGTGACATAATGTATCATGATATTAGTTTTGTGTTTTTCACCCCTATTACCTGGATGCTACTGCTGCGTTATTGTTCTGCTATGCAGTAGCAACCAGAGGACAACTGGTTCTGCTTTTGAGCTTCAGTTCCTCTCAAGGTTTCTTCCCCTTCCCTTTTGCTTTGACTAACTACATATAAAAATATATATCTAAAGGAGTTTTTCAACGAACATTTCAACATTTCAGAAAGGCTTTGGAAACCACAACTGACAGTCCAAAACTTGGTAACTTCAACATTTACATATACACACCCTGGCTACATCATTAGGTACACCTCCTTATATGTCTCTGTCCGTTTTATCAGCTCCACTTACCATCTAGGTGCACTTTGTTGTTCAACACTCTGCAGTTCCACAAAGTGCACCTGTACCTATAAAGTGGAGCTGATAAAACAGACAACGAATGTTTATACAAAGAGCTGAAGTGGCCAGTCAACGTGTATATATGAAAAGCAGCACAGCAGGAGAGCATCTTTAGCTTCAGTACTCACTCACAGACAGAACTGTCCAAAGTGAGTGAGGTCTTGCTGAAACAAGACATAATATGCACATATATATATATATATATATATATATATATTATAGAATTTCATTTCATGCAATTTTCATGCAATTCACAAACAATATTGTCCATTTCACAATTAATGTAAGTGTATCAGATGATTTTTAAAGAATAAAAATGTTTGTATTAAAGTCTATTTTTGTATAGAGGCCTATTTTGCATGTAGTCATATTATCAGCAATTCTCAGTCCTCTGTCTAAATCTCCTGGTACGGCCGCCAATCCAAGTTAAGGATGTTATTGGGATAATTGGTTGTTAGGACACCCTTGCTCAATTGTGATGCACAGCTGAAAAACATTCTACTAATAGCATAAAAAAAACCAAAAAAAAAACTATTCAAATACAAACCCACCCACGTTACAATACTAAAGGTCAGTTTCCAGGACGTAGCTGAAGCCCAGCGTGGTAATGTCGATGATGATTCATCCCTGACAATCCTTTGTATTCTTGGTTTAATAGGGGGACTAATCTTGGCCTGGAAATCTGTCTCAATGTAAGACGTTGGAAAGGACAAATGGTCAAAAAACAGCAGCCTTTCACTATTCAACTGGGCCGAGTTCAATTTTATTTGCTTTCTATTGTTCAGTCTAAATCTCGAGGGTTCCTATTATGTTGCAAGAGAGCCTGTTTGACTTACTTCAGTCACTGTGTCGAGGCTACACCTAAGCTCCGCCTAGATGAGGTTTACTTTTGTAGGGCATTTCATATAAAATGACTTCCTTCTGCAAAGTTCCCCTACGAAAGAGGAAAGGAAAAACCAGTCAACCAAAGCGAGCGTGTGATTTAAAGCTTTTACCTGCACAGCCTTGAAACCACAGCCTTCTAGAGAGCCACAGGCTTCTAGACATCAGATGAAAGCAAAGTTCACTCAAGTTTGAACAAAGAAAACACATCCAATTTCTTCATCTCGCTCTCTCTCTCTCTTACACACAAAACACCAGCATATCATCGCTGTCCAAACAAAATAACACCTTATACCTCCACCAACAGCAGAGTTACCATCTTAATCTTAGTCATTCTTGATTATCTGTATTAATCATTTCATCATGACATGCACAAACAGCAGCTGGAGTTTTCAAACGCTGTAGAAAAATAGAAATCTGGAAAAAAAAAAAGTATTTTATTATTTATTTGGAATCATTGCCTAATAATAAAAGAGGCTTATTAATAATCCTTTAAATTATAAAGAGCTGGTATAATAAATTGTCTAGCAATGTAGAAATTCAGGTACTGTTAACCAACAGCGTAATCACCGGAGTCTGCTGGTTTATAAGCAATAGTAAGCAATAGATAAAATTATGTAATATAAATAGAAAAGTGCATTTCCGAAAAGAAACGCAGGATGGTTGCAAATAGAGGAGTGCGGGTCAGTTTGTCTGTGGATTAGAGGTTGGGGATCTGCCCTGAATACATGCAGTTTGGTCAATACAGGTTTAAGGAAACCATAATGTTGACTGAAAACTAATGGGACCCTAGGGGGACAAGGGCTGAATAAACGACAAATGGAGGAGTGTGGGTCAGTATGCCTGTGGATTAGAAATTGGGGACCTGCCCTAAGTGAGTACATGCAGTTTGGTGACTGTGCATTTAACAAAACCGTAAAGTTTGGGTTGGGCTGAAAATAAATAGGACCTCATAATAAAGTTGCTCATAATAATAAATACGTGGAATAATGTTATATCACTTAACGTGTTTAAAACGTTGGCTGTATGAGTGGACAGAATGAAATGAGTTGAACTGAATTTAGGACAAGGTGCCACTTGTGTTTACACACAGCAGAAAATCAGACCTCTGCATTAAACCCATCTTGACTTCTTTGTTAATTTTTTAGCTGTAACTGCTCTTTTTCTTTTGCTATCTGCTCACACAGCCACCACACTGAATTGGATGAAGTTGTCAAGCCAGTCAAGGTCAGACTTCACTTTTTCACTTTCAAATATCCATCAACTTGATCAATAATGTGGAACAAATGTAGATGTAAGGTTGTGACAGGGCAGTGATGATATGCAGCACAATAAGAGAGCGTAATATGTTCAAGTTACAAGATATGGTTGTTACTACTGATTCTATTAATAAACAACTAACCTACTGATTCTTTTACAGGTTAACTGGGTAATTATGTTTTATATTATTCACTGAACAACAGCAAACCAGCTTTTGCCTTCACTACAGTTTCTTTTCTTTTAGACAGTTATAGGTTTTCACAGAACCTGCAGTTTTCCCCATACCTGAAAAGTTTAGCCTTGCACTTTTCTGCTTCTCAAAATCCAAGTAGGCTCAGCTAATCTACACCTTACTCCACATCTCAGATACCCAGTTTCTGTGGTCTAGTGCAAACATTCTTCTTTGCCCACTTCCTCTCCTCTTTATGAAGGTGGATTACGCACATGCACACAGAGAACTTGCAGGCAGCTAAACTTGTTTGTGTGCACGTTGGTGTCTATTTGAAGGGGGAATATAACATGGACAAATTAAATACTGATTAACATGATATTACACATAGCTAGTAGCTAGTAGAGCTTGGGGACCCGCCCTGAATGAGTACATGCAGTTTGGTGGCTGTAAGTTAAATGAAACCATGAGGTTTGGGTGTGTCCAAAAATGAACAGGACTCTATGGGGGGAAAAAAGAGATGGAAAAAAAGACAGACAGATGTCTGCGAGTCAAACCAATAATGAATTGGTTGACCATAATAATAAATATGTGGAATAATGTTATAGCATTAAATGTGTTATAAACGTTGACTGTACGAGTGGATAGAATGAAAAGAGATGAATTGAATTTAGAACTAGTTGGCACTTGTGTTTGCATGCAGCAGAATTTGCACACAGAATTATACACACACTAGTGAACATACACACTAGGGTGCAGTGAGCACACTTGCCTTGAGCAGTGGGCAGCCCTATACACGGCACCCGGGAAGCAGTTGTGGGCCTAACATGGAACAATAGCATGTACAAATGAAATACTGATAGACTTGATATTACACAGACTTGATAGTGTTGGAAACTTCTGTGTAACTATCTATTAAATATCTATTAAAAATATATTATATTATAACTTGACACCTGTTATGTATTGTGATCCTACAAACTAGCACTCTGTCAAGTTTAATGGAGTAATCATGAGCACTCTGGTGCATGTAGACAGTTGTTTGGGAGTGAATAAGATTTCACTACCTCTATTTAAATGACACAAGCACACATAACAAAAGCAAACACTCCCAGTTTCTGAGCAACACAAGCATCAACATGTGGCCTTCACTTTTCATCTGCAGAGATTAAAGAGCAGAATACTCATCACTACCCCTTTGTCCCTTCTATACGCACTCTCTCTCTTTTTTCCAAAAACACACTCATTCTCTATTTGCTCAAGCCTCTTCTGCTGCCATCTCTCTAACAAGACTTTGTTAGAGAGATGGCAGCAGAAGAGGCTTGAGCAAATAGAGAATGAGTGTGTTTTTGGAAAAAAGAGAGAAAGTGCGTGTGTGTGGTGGGTGTTCCACTAAATACAGCTCCTGCCATGACTAATACAAACAAGAACATACAAAATTCACCAGCATATACACAAGTGTATGCAAAAGTCTGAATATCCCCAGCAAAGGGGGCAGACCTAACAATTTATTTCTTAAACGATAGATTAATCTAATGACAAATTTTTTGATTACTCTAATTTGAGTGGGTTAGGAATTAAAATTTGTATTATTTTGTTATGGATTTGTAACCAATGATGGGGCTGTGGAACTGATGACTGTGGGGGGTGGTTCAGAAGCACAAGGAAATCGCATGGCCATTCTAGCCTTAATGTATTAAATGGTTAAAAAGACTAAAAGTCTACGTTCTGATTGGACTTTTAAAGGCACAAATGACACGTAGCCTACACGCCTCACAGACAAGAAATCAGACAGTTTGTGGACTATATATTTGGTAGAGAGTCGTTTGAGAAGCAGCTACGTGTGTTTTAAAGCTCCCGCAGTATCGAGTCTTAGGTTCTACACTGGACAATTAAGAAATGGTTAGCAATGAGACTTTTCAAGTGACACTACTGAAAGAAACATGTTTTACGTGTTAATAATCTTAAAATAATCTGCTAAAATAAGAAACAGAAGTAAACAGATGCTGTCTTGCTGCTGTGTTGATGAAGTGCTACGGGATGTTTGAGCTTCAAGTGCTCGTGTAGAGCTGACAGAGCTGACAATTCCATGCTTTAGTAGGCATGGCCATCTTTGCGACGCATCGACCCCTTCATTTTGGTGTTTGTACGTAAAAATGTGTCTCTACAAGCAACAAACTTCAACAACTGCAAATTTCTGTGCATATTTTCTATTGATCTCTCAAGTTTAACAGATTTTCTTCTTAATATTTAACATGCCATAACTTTCGCACATGCCACGTTATGTTTGATTTTTGTCTCAGCATGTTAAATTCTATAAATTAACAGTGTTAAAAGTGCATTAAAAGTGTGTCCACCACAGCAGAACTTCACCATCTTTTGATAAAAAATGCAGTGACGGTCTCTATAGTAATGTTAAGAGTCCATGTTTGATCTCAGTATGCTGAAACACCGAATACCAGCGAATCTAATAGCTTCTAACTTAATTTGCTACCAACACACGTAATAACAAAGAGTTTTTACATGTTTAAAGATTAAAGCATTGGTTACAGTGTTTTTACAGATTTCTTTTGTTGTTTTTTTCCTTTGTGGAACAGTCCTGAATAGAACATGAACTTGAAAACCAGGATGCTTTGTGTAACTGTTTGGTTGGTCTCTCTGGCCAGTCTCTTCTGCGGAAGACTTAAACAAACACAGCAGCCTGACACACCTGGAGCACTTTCATAAGGCATTAATAAAGCCAGCAAACATTGACTTAACACATGCAGGAACCTATATATATTCACATGCTAGGACAAAGAAAAAGAAAGGCAAAACGAAAGCAAGTTGGAGGAGGAGATTAGATAGGGTGAAGCTTGAGTTACTGCCAACTTACTTTTTTCTAAAAGCAGTATGTGTAGTATGTGTGGGGAATAGGATATGCCATAGATCTAAAATTCACAACTAATTGCAACTTGGGTTTTGCACACAGCAGAATTTGACCCCCACATTTGACCCATCCGCGCAGTGAAACACCCACATATACACACTTGGGGACAGTGAGCACACTTTTACTGAGCAGTGGGCAGTCCTATCCACAGCGAAGCAGGGAAGCAGTTGGGGGTTAGGTGTCTTGCTCAAGGGCACTTTAGTCGTGTCCTGTCGCTTCTTGGGATTGAATCAGCAACCATTCAGCCACGAGGCTGGTTCCCAAACCTCAAGTCCACGACTGCCCCATGTCACAATATGCTTTTCTGAATATATGATCACTACTGCCAGCACTTCTACCACACTTAGCATCAGCATCACAGACCGCAGTCATTTCCTTACATTCTTGAGTCTTGGAGGTGTACTAGCCCATTCACGAGTCTCTGAAGTCTGAGTTGGGTGTGAGGCTCTCTGGTGTGAGTCTGCGTCCCTACTCTTAGGAAAGATTCTTAGGTAAGAGTTTTAGATGACAATCTACACTTCCTGAAGTGGAAGTCAAGTCTTTATGGAGTGGATCCAAGGTAAGTCTTGAGCCTCTGAGTCTGGGTTGGCTTTCAAGCTTCTGGGGACTTTAGTCTTGAGTCTCTAAAGGCTTATTCAGACCACCAGTCCAAATCTGACTGGTGTCTCAAATTCCATCCATATCGATTTCAATGGTCTGGACAGCAAAATACACATGAAATGCGTTTGTTGAAAATCAGATGCAAACCACATTTGGAGGGGGATTGAAATGTGATCAGTTTGTTACAGCTGCGCCTCAGTCTGGCCCCTCAGAACAGAATTCGTAGCATCTTTTGTGTCACTCATAAAACAACAAACAAAACAACAATAGTAAATGCAGAGTGATGGACGTGCTGGGATTTGTTACATAGTTACTGACGCCAACACTGTTACAAAAGCATACCGTTCAAATAAGTTGGTGATGTCTGGTCACTTGCAAATAACAGCATGGACAGTCATCTCATGAGATCTGACTTGAGAAGAACTTTTATTTACCTGCGGTCGGAATCAGAGTCAGCCAAGTCTCAAAATGTTATTATCAATTTGGATAAACCTGCTGCATTACAGAATTAACGGGCGTATTATGCTCTTAGTTATGTTTTGGAGTTGCCCTAGCTGTCTTCTTTACACCTGACGTGAAAGAAGAAGAAGAAAAAGAAAGGCTGTTTTTTCACTTTCTAATTTAAAATACCTCTACATTTGAGCTCATTATTGTTCAGACATTATCTGCCACATCGGACTAACACACTAAATGTTAAGTTGATTTTTTGAGTCGCTGCTAACCATAGCTCTACCGTTTCACTGGTGCGTTTCATCTGCTCCAGCTAGTTCACATAAATCCCAGAAAAACTAAATATCACAGTGCATACAGTGTTTAAGGATCAGGTATCAACAAGCATTCAATTTAATCAAAGGACACATTAAAATGGCTCAAATCTGATATTAAGATACCAGATTTGTGTGTTTGGACAGGTCACATTTTAAGTAAATAAATAAATAAATAAATAAATAAATAAATAATAGTACGAACATACTATTATATATATATATATATATATATATATATATATATATATATATATATATATATATATATATATATATATATATGCAACTATCAATGGAACAAGAATTTTTTGGGGAGCATTTGTGGATTTTGGAGCATTTCTATTGGTCTAAACTAAGGATGGGCGATATGGCCCTGCAATGATATCACGATATTTCATGGTATTTTTGCACTAACAATACTCTTGCTGATAAAAAAAATATTTCAAGAATACACTACTGCAACAAAATGAAAATTTTATTTACAATATGATATGGCACACCCCTAACTGAGACATTAAAAAAAAAAAGAATTTTCATTAGAAGTCAACGATTCAGAATGCACTCCAAATATCTCCATATATCCAGTACTGAAGTAAAGTGAATGATACTGGACAGATAAAATCTGTCTCTAGTAGATACATAATGGGAAATGAGAAAAGTGTGAATTTTTCTTTTGCTAAAAACAGTAAAAAGTAGTACCCTGATAAGTTAGGGATGGGTGATATGGCGTGATATTTCAGGGTATAATATCGTTCACGATATTCAAAACTGTTGGCAATATTATTGTGTACGATATGATATGGCACACCCCTACATGTGTAATACAATCCCTGGTGTGTTTCTTTATTGTACCATATTGTATCACACGGTGCGTGTACTGTGGTTGTATCATCAAGTTGTCGAAAACACCCAAACTAGATACTGTTGACTTACTGGGCTGATCTGGTTAATGACATCCTGGCTCATAAACATCACTCCAAAGTTTTAATTGAGTGCATCAGACTAAACAGTGAACTTATAGCAGTAAATAAACTAATTTCAATGTCCAAACAACACAGTGCCTGTTTATATTCACTTCCCTTAAAGATGTGTTTACGGCAAAGACATCTGTCCTCATTCAAGAACTTCAGTTCAAAGTTAAAACAATAAAGTTCGCGACACAGGGAAGGTAACGTGACTCAGGTCACAGAAGAACGAACCTGAATGAACCCAGGTTCTCTCCCCCCAAGCAAGCTTCTGCCTGAAGCAAGCTTATGCTTACTTTGCTTTCAATAGTCTGTAAATATTAGTTTTCAAATATTGATTTTTGCTTTAATCTGACTTTATGGTCCATGCTGGCATCTCTCTGGACACAGCAAACACAGGCGAGGGAATCTGTACATCTTTCTTCAACCATTTCTTAGGTGCACTATATCTCCAGAACTTTTACAATCATTTCTATCAGTTTGAAACTGACTGGTTGCGAAAAGCGGCAATTAATGAGCAGCAGCAAGCCTTAAAAGTGTTTCTTGGCTTCAACAGAGTTACTATGCAAATATCCGATATTTACCCACAACTGAGCCCATCCCAACCCGTAACCTGCTGAGCCTGGCTGATGAATCACAGGCTGCCTTGAAGATCAGGTTGTGACTACAAACTGAAATGAATCATCATCCCTGCTATAATCTCAGTATAAGCTGAAACTGCAAACTGGTACTTAATTTTCTTTCCCCAATAACAACAACAACAACAACAACAACTTACACACAGAATACTTTAATGAAGGCTACAGGCTTACTGATATCATTAGTGACCACTTGGCATCTTGCTGGCGTAACTTACTGTTTTATATTAAACCAAAACCACAAATCTATATTAGATAACTGCTTTGACTGCTCAGTACTTCATTAAGCTAAATCAAGATTGCTGCTGAAGGAACTGAATACACTCATACAATGTCTGGGGCGTACAGGAGAAATCTGGAACTACACACTGTTCTTCAAACTGGAGCTCAAGATATGATCTACTTCTTTTACAATAAGATATTCATGTTACTTTGTATTGTATGTATGATTATTTATATTTGTTCTAATGATATCTGCTGTTCTTACAGGTGAACATAAACCTAATTCTAAGATAAAGGCTTTTAAACAATCTGCTTACATGCCTGAGACTTTTTGTGAACAGTTGTGAACTTGCAACAGCGATTCCAAATTCTAAGCAGCTATGTATGTAAATACGTGTACATTTTTATTTCATTATAACATTTCTAACAAATACATCTGAACACACTTCAGACACATTTTACTGTTACTGGAATTAAACCATAATGAGCCCTCAGCTCACATGAATTCAGTTCTGAATGTACACACTAGGGCTGTGTATTGGCCAGAACCTGGCGATACAATACATATCATGATACAGCGCTCACGATTCAATATACTATATACTATAATCCTACTATTAGAACACACCACTATATGAACAGGTTTCCCAATGATTACAATAGCACTGCACCCTTGTGCTGCTTGTAATTGTTGGAGTGAAGCTGAAAATGGGATTACAACACTGCAATCTAGTGATCAGAGGTTTCAGGAATCTGTTTATTGATACTGTGTTTTTGAGAATCAATACAGTATTCCGAAACATAATATCCCCACATTCAATATTTCAATATTTTCTTACACCTCTAGTACAAACCCCTTCTTATAATACCACAGTGCATCCAACACTAAAGACAGCATGAGGCTTCTTTATACATTGGCGTTTTGCTTAGCTTGAAATCGACACACATATACACACACCCCCACACTGGATGCAGATCTGAAGGTGTTGAAAGAGGGCCAAAGTCAAACTCTCTACACGTATCACCAGCCAGACATTACCTAAGACGGCAAGATAGCTGGTCAGTAATTAGTGGTCAGTGTATGAGAAGTACTGAAAATAATATTTAACACGGTTTAAAGAATTTGGTAGTATGGGGGGAGAATTCACTGGTCTTAAACGAGGCTGTCTCAGCTGCGGTCCACTGTTGTACGTGCAGAAAAAGAACAAGATGAGAACAACAGAAGCACGTTAGACACAGCGCTCAACTTGTAACAAACCCTCTGGGTGGGACGTGAGACAACAAACGTTTTCTGTGCCATGTGACTACTATTGTGGCTTTTAGGCTTTGAGAGAGAGAGAGGGGGGGGGGGGGGTAGGTTCTGAAGAGAATAAATACCCACAGGACATACAACAACCTCTGAGGAACAAGATGAATAACAAGGTTTGTTCATGTGCTTGTGCTGGAGTGGAGTCTCTGAGCTTTTGTTGTCTGTGTGTGATATGAGTGATATACACCACTGTGCAAAAGTTTTAAGCACCCAAGCTCACAGTTTAAAAGCCTTCATATTAACAATAAGTGCATTGTCACCAGTAAGAACAGCAGATATCATTAGAACAGATGAACACAAACAAAGTAACATGAATATCGTATTGTGAAAGAAGTAGATCGTATCTTGAGCTCCAGTTTGAAGTTCCAGATTTCTCCTGTACGCCCCAGACATTGTATGAATGTATTCAGTTCCTTCAGCAGCAATCTTGATTTAGCTTAATGAAGTACTGAGCAGTCAAAGCAGGTATTAGATGAGAACTGTAAATAATACTGGGTTTGTTTCCACAAGGAGAAGCTTGGAAAAGGTTAAATAAACACACTAATGTTTGTAAAAGCTCTACTCTTTGAATATTTAAAGTGTTTTTCCAAGCAAATAAAAGCTTCCTGTCTGAAAAAATAGCTTTTTAAATATAATAATGCCAGCGTCATCAGGCGAAGGCTCTGTTTTAGTGAATAGTTTGCTGAGTGTGTGTTTTACAGACACCTTAGCTGGTTTAGGTCTGTCTTAGACAGCGCGCTCGTGAAGCTCTTCATACTCCTCATACTCTGTTCACACTCCTCATACTCTGATCATATTCCTCATACTCTGTTCATACTCCATTTCAGTTTTGCTGTGTACACTCAAATGTAACTCTCCTTCAAACAAAGAATACCTTAAAAAGAACAATTATGATGTTGATATATAAAACAGAGCTGCTAGCACATTTTTGTGCACTGACTATGTACATTGAACTGTCACAAGTACACCTTCTATCTACATTCTCTGTCTATTTAATCAGTTCCACTCAGGCCTGAATGATATGAGGGAAATCTATGTTGTGCGATAACACTGTTCTTTAGTGTGATGATGATAAATACTGGAGTGTGCATATTAGCAATACAGTTTCTATGTTTCTCTGCTTTAACAGGCACAAACTGCTAACATATGCCCTCATTTACCAACTGCTCTTATAAGAAATGTCTTCTTAAAGGCACAGTGTCAGCCATAACATTAAAACCACCTCCTTATGTCTACACACACTGCCTATCAGCTCCACTTACCATATAGGAGCACTTTGTACTTACAGACTGTAGTCCATCTGATTCACTGTATACATTGTTTATCCCCTTTTACCCTGTTCTTAAATGGTCAGGACCCCACAGGACCACCACAGAGCAGGCACCATTACAGAGGTGGCTCATTCTCAGTACTGCAATGACACTGACATGGTGGGGTGGTGGTGTGTTAGCGTGTGCTGGTGGGCGTGGATCAGACAGAGCAGTGCTGCTGGAGTGTTTAAACACCTCAGTGTCACTGCTGGACTGAGAACAGTCCACCAACCAGCAACGTCCAACATCCTGTGTCCTGTGGGCAGCATGCTGTGATGAAGGACTAGAGAACACAAACTGTGAGCTATTATCTCTGATTTACATCAACACGGTGGACCCTCAAGGTAGGAGTGTCTAATAGAGTGGACAGTGAGTGGACACAGTGTTTAAACACTCCAGCGGCACTGCTGTGTCTGATCCACTCACACCGGCACAACACACACTAACACGCCACCACCATGTCTGTGTCACTGCAGTGCTGAGAATGACCCACCACCTAAAGGGGATGTGCTCTGTGGTGGTCCTTTGGGGGTAGTGATCACTGAAGAACTGGGTAACAAAGTATACAGAGAAACAGATGAACTACAGTCTGTAAGGGTAGAACTACAGAGTGCTTGTGTATTGTAAATGGACAATGTGTGTAGATACAAGAAGGTGGTTTTAAAGTTATGGTTGATCAGGGTTTATTGCTTATCAGTTTTAGTTCAGGGGTCCTTCAGAAGCCCTAAATGTATGGAGCGAGGATTGCCAAGGCGAATGACACTGTGCTTGCGAACCTGTTTTAGATCTTCACGGCCATAAAACTTGTCTGATGTGCGGACAAGCACTATGATAGAAGTCAGCAAGTCATTTAACTAACATTAGCAACTGCAGCTGTGATGTTACTCGGTTACTATCATAAACATTAGCAAACAGAGCAAAACAATGCTGGCCTGCTGGTTCTGTGTTATTGGTGCCCAACTGTCCAGCAGATACGGAGCAACCTTCTCTTCCCCCTTTATCTCTCTGCAAAGCTCAGGTCAGAGTCTTTTCTGTACCAGAGGGATTCAGTTCCACCTAACATGGTGCAGCAGATACATTCCGGCACCTTGCTGATTGGCTGGAAGAGTGTTGTGCGGCTTTGTCTGTATCTGAACGCCACTCACATACAATATATTAGAGCAACAAACAAACAATATAAATGTGTTTATACTAGGGCAAAACAGAAATAGGTTTCACCTCACAACACGCTCGTGGCACACCTGGTGTGAAAGAACAAGCTTTGCAGAGGGGTTCGTTATTGGCGCTTGTGAGAAACGCTGAAATCACACCTCGTGCGCTTCACAAGGAGAAAGTGGTTTCTCTTTGTGTGACATTTTCACATAACATAAATGCTTGTCCTGCTATTTTATAGCTTTCTTACTCTTTCTGTAGATCATTTAAAGATATAAACAATAAAAAACTGTTGATAACTTTCTTACCATGTGATGCACAGCTATATATCTATAACCTGAGTAGACAAAAGTTTAATTTTTAACTTTTAATTTTATTAAAAAAAAAATAAGAGCCAACCTGAATGAAGTTTAGCTTGTAACAGATGTACACACACAGACACACACACACACACACACACACACATATATATAGTGTATATGAAATTTACAAGACTACCAAGAAAAAAGTGATAATCTCAACATAGCGAGTCGTTATTTTGACACAGAGAATTAACATATTGAGGAAATAAATCACTTTATGAAACTTCTGCTAGAAACAGGGAAAAAGAAATACGGTTGATGTTTCTTCCTCTACCTGGCAACACCTTTTAACTTTTACTAACACTTCACATGTTATATATTGTGTCTGGCGTTATACTGGCACATACCTAACAGTGGGAGTGTTTACCTTCATTCGCAGCTTTTTACTAAAGACAGTAGCACACATAGTAAAGGGAAATACTACGATGGTAAGATCTTCACTGAGTTTTATACAGATTTATTATTATTAGAACTGTTTGTTGTCTCTTGACTCACCAAGAAGCTTCATTCCAAACTATGCACAGGCTTTTTCGTTCTTTCTTTCTTTATGTAGCGCTACAGAGCATAGGTGAGCATCATTCAAGTCCAGAAGCTTTCAGCTTGATATGTAATCTATCACTGATACAATAAACGCCTTTATACTTTTGATATTTTGTACTTATCACATTCAGGCTTTCCAATCGAAATGATTTAATAAGCTTTTACTCAGTGCACACCTGAAGGCCTGAACTGGGGGTTTAGCTTTAAAAGTACATTAAATAGCACATTAAGTTGAAGCTGTGTTTAAACCTGGAAGTAGAGCAGTGGTTACTCAGATTAAAACATCATTCTTTTCCAACACAAGCGCTTCTAAGCATTCGGAACATGTCCTGACTGATCCATGCACGGAGATAGACTATGCTGATTTAGTTCAAACACCTGCAGTAACAGTAAAGCCCTGTATTGCGTTCTAGCCATGCACGGCTGTGGGCTTCAAACCGGGCACGCAAATTCGGACCAATAACTAGCTCTTATTAGTCAATGATTAACCAACAGCAGTCAGCTGAGACGGTTAAAGCCTAACTTGGCAATCCGTTAATATCCGACAGGGCTGTGAGCTACCTTTATGACTGTTATATGGTTTCATATAAGCTATATCTCCTTTAACCGTTCTGCTGCTGTCAGTCACGCTGTCAGGAATCAACCACCTCAACGGCAGGAGTCGACTCCAGCTGAGCATTGCGAAGTACGGCTGCAGAATGAAGCCTCCTGGTCCAACGCAAGCCCAAAGCACCAGTCTCCAGCCGCTGCCTGGCTCCACAAAGTCCTTTTGTGGAAGGAAATTACCTATTAAGACCAATTAGCCACCTTAAACTGGTTTTCCAAAACGAGCATGAGCCGCATTACACAAACATCCTAACCCTGAGCACTGTTTAGTCATCATGACGATTTTACCTTAACCCCCTGGAGGGACAAAACAAATGAGGCTCTCTTGGACTCCTAGTCATGTGTGGCTGTAGTATCGACGGGGGGCCAAACTAGCCACATCCCAACGATGGGGCCAATGCTTAGGCAGCTGCCTAACCTCTTTGTTTTAATTTTAACATAATGTTTATATGTACGTGTGTATGACATGTAAATAGGCAACACATATAATTGATAATCAACCTGGGGACAAAATATAATACCTATATTAACACTTACGTCCCTAATATGCAATATATTCATTCGTCTTATTTAGACTGGTTAGTGTCTTATGTTACAAGTATTGAGTCCTGCATGACGCATGTTACAAGTATTGAGTCCTGCCTGAAGCATTTTACAAGTATTGAGTCCTGCATGACGCATGTTATAAGTATTGAGTCCTGCATGATGCATGTTACAAGTATTGAGTCCTGCCTGAAGCATTTTACAAGTATTGAGTCCTGCATGATGCACGTAATAAGTATTGAGTCCTGCATGATGCACGTAATAAGTACTGAGTCCTGCATGACACGTAATAAGTATTGAGTCCTGCATGACATGTGATAAGTACTGGCCATCACTGCTTCTCTGTGCAAAGTGAAGCATACTTCATATTTTAAAATGTATATTATGTATGAAATGTATATAAGATTTATTTGCTTTCTGCTTGAATGACACTTACCAAAAAGACGCCTCAGTGGGAGCGAGATTTATATCCTGACCCTGGAGCTTATTCTGTACCCTCAGCTGTTTTAATCCTAAGGAAGCTCTTGATGATAAACTTCAATGGCTTCTGTGCTACTTCTCGGAATTACTTATCATGCACCTGTGCACATGCATACCTTTAATCTGGAGTCTGTGGCTCTGCTTAACTCTTTATCTCCCTCTGCTTCTGACAGTCTAAGACTAAGAAGGTGTGAAGGGGGGAAAAACCCTGATGTTAACAAGTTTGAGGTGAAGTATGTCCAGGTTGCTGTTGTGCAAGTCTGACAATGAACGAATAATGAAATTCTGGCCTGGCGGACAAAAACGTCACACGGAACTGAAAGCTGTTTGACATGATATGGTTTGCTGTATAGAAACGTACTGACTAGAATTTCTTCACTGGGGTGGGGCTACATTAGGAAGCAGGGGTCGCAATGTCTACAACATAGCTATTTTATTTAATATCTAAAATAACCAGTGAAGTAACACATGCATATCAACGCTGTCCAAACAAAGTATCTCCAAAATAGCAGCTTTACAGGAGACGCCAAATTAGTCTTTACTTTCAGTGTAGGTCAATGGAACCAGAAGTTTTTTCCAAGCTATTTTGGAGCATTTCTATTGGTCCATTCATCATGATATTTCAGATATTTAGTGGAAAATCTAACCTAGTTAACAGTAGAGGTGTAAAAAAATATTAAAATATCAAATATTGGGATATTATGTTTTGTGATACTGTATTGATTCTCAAAAACACAGTCTCAATAGACAGATTCCTGGCAGACAGTGAATCATTGTGTGTTGTGTTTAAACCTCTGATCACTAAATGGCAGTGTTGTAATCCATTTTCAGCTCCACTCATTTTCAGCATTAACAAGCAGCTCAAGGGTGGTAGTGCTATTGTAAGCATTGGCAAACCTGTTCATACAGTGTGTTTTAATAGTAGGATTTGAAAAATCGCAATATATCACTTTGCTTGTAGTATCCCAATATATCACCATATATTGAATCGTGACCGCTGTATCACATTGCCAGGTTCTTACCAATACACAGCTCTAGTTAACAGATGAAAAAAACACCCTTAGACCGGAAACTACTGCACAACGTCTCAGGCATCCAGAGATGTATGCATAACTGTTTGATGTAACACCATCCTTTCAGAGGCTTTTACACATCCGTCACCACCACTGCGAACAACTCACTGGGTACTTTTCTGTAGCAAGGCATACTTCACGTCAAAGCCCTGACTGTTTGTGCTGTAACAAACATAAAAAAACAGTCTGTAAAGAAACAAAGAGACAACACATACTGCTGATAATGCTGATGTAATAAAACATCAGGTCAGTCTGCAGTAGCTGTTGATTTTGCTGTACTGACACATTTGAGTTTGCACTTCTAACTTTTCTCTGTAGCTGAACACATGACATCACAATATTTCAGTTCTCTCATTTTGACTCCAGAAAAAAAGCCTCTGTAGTGCCACATTAAAAAAATACAAGCAAAAACTACAGAGCAAAATCAATTAAACAGTATTTTAATAGGATGCTCTCTTAGATTAACGTGCAAGTGATCAATGTTTTTTGAATACTGATAATATTTACAATATGCTCTGAGTCGTGTACTGTAACCTACTTTTATTTATATTTGTTTTATACTTTGTTTTAATGTTACAACATAAGCAATACATGTGAAACGCAATGCATAGGATGTCTTTTCAGTATTTAATACAAATAAAAAAAAACTTGTGAGAAACAGTGAGAAATATAAAACTGCAAGACATTTTCATAATTACTGGTGATAACCATGACTGTGGAGCACATGCATCTATCCAGTCACTGAAGTGGCTGTGAGTGATGTGAGAACTTACAGGGCTTTGGGTCTTATTACCTTATATTGTAGCTTAGTGAGGAGACACACCTTCAGGTGAAATGCTTCGGTACAGAGCAGGAATACGCTGGAAGCCCAACGCTGTAATTGCCTCTTATGATTTATTAATAACCCTTAATACAGTGTGAGGGTGTGAGCAAAATGACTTTCCTGTTTTCTCCAGCAGGCAGGCACAATCGGTTTCTCCAAAACGCACAGCGGCTCAGTAGAGCTGGTGATTATGGCAATACAGTTATTACAATAAGCTATTTTATGATACTCATTTCTTTTGAGTGTTTGCATATTATTATTACAGCCCACTGAGCAACAGCACATACAATACAAAAGACCAGTTACTGAACGACTGTAAACAACAACAACCAGTGTCTAGTATCTGCACAAGCTGCACAGCAAGACAGCTTGTTATGCTATTTTGCTTAGTTTCTCCTTCCGTTCTTTCTTAAATAATATACAACACACTGTACTCTTTTTAAGAGCATAACTCATGTCTTACAATAATAAGAATAATAAGAATACCACTACCACCACTACTACCACTAATAATAATAATCATCACAATATTATACAACTAATAATGAAACACTACCACCACCACCACCATGCCTACTACTACTAACAATACTATTACTACCACTAACAATAATAATAATAAATATTACTACTACTATTACTACTACTAATAATAATAATAATAATATTAATACTACTACTACTACTACTACTAATCATAATAATAATAATAATAATAATAATAATAACAATAACAATAACAATAATCACAATATTATACAAATAATAATTAAACACTACCACTACTAATAACAATAACAACAATAATAATAAATCATCATCATCATCACCATCATAATACTATACTAATAATAATTAAACACTACCACCACTACTACTACTACTACTACTTATTATTATTATTATTATTATTATTATTATTATTATTATTATTATTATTATTACTACTATTATTATTGTCATTATTGTAATAGTTATTATTGTGAGTAGTAACAGTAATAAATACTTTAGTGTTTAATTAAATAAATAAACACACGACAGGAAAGAGACTTTTATAGGACTGTTATTGTGAAAGCATTTCCGTTTCGGGCTGAACGCGAGTGAACTGTCTCATTCCTTACATTTCTTAATCTACTGCTGTATCTACCATTTTGTTCTTGAAGGAATCTGAGAAGTTGAACTTTTTTAATCTAGGACATGCCCTTCTTCTTCTCTCGTTTCCTCATTAGAAACAATCAGTTTCTGGTTCCAACCACTTCCTCATAATCATATTTTAAATATCGTAAAACCAGAAGTTGTACAGCAAGTCAGACAAAGACGTGCTTCAAATAAACAACCTTCTCCTGTCTGTCCAACACACCAACTTCTGACCACGTACTAAAGGTCTAAAGAACCTTTTAAAACTATGGATCTGTTGCTACTTATGAAAACACCACGCTATGTTACAGTAACAGCAGACATACATTAACACAGCACTTTACAGGAGAGACCAAAAACATACTTTACTTTCAATGTAAGTCAATAGAACTAGAATGTTTTTCCAAGCTATTTTGGAGCATTTCTATTGGTCCATTCATCATGAAATTTTCACATTATGTAAACGACCACTTGCAATTGATTTAGAAAATCCCAAACCAACAAAAA
>CM038712.1:11840923-11978423 GCA_021613375.1 Megaleporinus macrocephalus | reverse complement strand
TTAACAAGCAGCACAAGGGTGCAATGCTATAGTAAGCATTGGCAAACCTGTTCATATAGTGGTGTGTTTTAATAGCAAAAAAATTTGAAAAATCACATTATATCACTTTGCTTGCAATATCGCAAGATATCGGACCACTGTATCATGATATGTATTGTATCACTAGGTGCTTGCCAATACACAGCCCTAGCAGTCTGATACACACAATTCGGTGTTTTTAAAAAATATATATATTAAAAATGAAAATTAGTTAAATAATTAATTAAAATTAAAATTAAATAATTCTGTCCTAACATCAACTTTAACCATTCCTGTCCATGGAGACACATACACCAAACCACAGAGCAAACATCAGCCAGACCCCAAAACAAGCCCATGCTATTGCCACAGGCCCTCACACCCAACTGCTGTTTGTGATCTGATCCAGATGCACTTCCTGTCGACAAAGAGAGAGAGAGAACGAGAGAGAGAGAGACACTCCCTCTTCTTCCTCCTGTCTCCTAACAACAAACATATGAACCACCACCCTCTGCATGTTTCACATGGCCCAGTTTTGCAGCCTACACGCCCCTGTATCTCCTCCATCTGAGACGTGACCAACTAACACGACTACACGTCACTGAGCCTGAACACACCTGACTGCTATTAAACTTGAGGGACCACGTCTGGTCCCCTCCCTTCCGTTCTCTCTCTATGCCTGAGACCAGGAATCGACCGGAGATCCTTCCTTTCTGTATTATTACTGAGAATAATACAAATTCCACCTATCACTACTGTCGAACTGATTATCTCCATGAGTGTCCACCACTCGTGTGTCTCTGCAAGATATCAGTTAGCAGCTGCAACTCCAACAGCAGACCACAATCACATTGTCCTATTAATCGCCTGCTGATATGGCTCATCCCCACTTTAGACATGGACCAATCTACTGAGAATCCAAGCAAAAACTTTCAAGTGTAATAAACCATGTGACTCAGGGGTCTGAAGCAAAATTCTCCACTCTAGAGAAACTTACCAAGTCCGATTTCGCCACAACAGTATTCGCAACCATTTTGCGTAATAACTTTCCATGAGGTCACATCGCACTCTTCACACGTCTAGTTCCTATCACCACCACTGTGAACCATTCGGCACTTTCTCTAGAACAGAGCCTTTCACACCAAACTACTCTGAATGACGCTGTTTACAGCTAAATCATTTAATTATGCTTATGAATGTTAAGAATTCTTACATTCTTACTAGAGCTGTGTATTTTATCGGTACATTATTAACACATGTAACATGTTTCTTTCAGTAGTAGTTACTTAAAGTCACACTGGTAACCATTACTTAATTGTCCAGTGTAGATACCCAAGACTGTTCTCGATACTGCGGGGGCTTTAAAACACACGTAGCTGTTACTCAAATGGCTCTCCCGAACATATATAGTCCACAAACTGTCCGATTTCTTGTCCGTGAGATTATGTGCATTTAAGGTACCCTATAAATGAAAATCCATAAATCCATAACAAATTGAACTGCTACCCACCAGAAATCTCTTCACATGACCTATGAATTAATTACCGACACTGTGATTCAGAGAATCGAACTCTCTTCTATCAATGTTTCTTACACTCTTCAGTTCACAGAAAAACGAAAGCGCAAGCACTACAATCACATTGTCTGCATTCTAGAGCAACTCCAGCGCTGTGCTCGCTTAGAGCCTGAAGGAAAAAAAAAAGTGAAAGTGATCCAGCAGCCTAACCTGTCTAACCTACTTAATGACCGGCAGTGACATTTTTATGCATACGTATTTGAGCACATATACTGCTCACCCAACAACATACAGTGCTTCACTGTACGGAAATAAAGACCACTGACAACCACATGTGGAACATCTGTCATTGTGCCTTAAGCCAAGGATAACGTTAGTCCCAGTGTAAAATGTTCCAGCAAACACTGATACAAGGCTTAAGGAGAATTCTGATCATTCAAAAAGAAAAAATTAATTAAAGGGCTGAGACGCAAACAAAGTTATTCAGAGCGGTCTGATGTGAAACGTTTCGGTCTGGAGAAACTTGTTAAGTCAGAATTGTTCACGGCTGTCTGAAGAGTTTAATGTCTCTGAAGGCTTCCTTGCAGAAAAAAAAACAACAATAATAATAATAATAATAAATATATATATATATGTGTGTGTGTGTGTGTGTGTGTGTGTGTGTGTGTGTGTGTGTGTGTCTGTGTATGATGTGTAGTGGAGAGGTACATGCAGGTCAGTATGGACTATATGTAAAGTCTCCTATACATATATAACTCAAAAAACAAGTGTAGGTTTAAACGGGATCTAAGCACAATTATTATATTTGTGGCTGTACCCATAAAAACATAAGTTTCTCTACAAAGAACCATATGAAATCATTTGAGTCCCCCTTTAAATCACCTGCCAGCCAACATGCCAGGTGTCAAAGTGAACCAAGCAATAAACACAGCAGCCTGACGTGGCAGCAGCACATGGAGAAAATTAACGATGACCTATTTTTCTAACAACACCAGATAAGCCTGTCAGTGCTGGGGTCAACATGCTGTCTGAGCTCAAACAAACAAACAAACAAACACACACACACACACACACACACACACACACACAAATCTTCCCAAGACAGCAGCGCAGTTTCTGCCTCCGTGGTGGAAAATGGTTACTGTAAGCTAACAGCAGCAGCAGCGGGCTAGCAGGACTAAACTGGTGCTGGCGCTGAGGTAAACATTAGCTGCTCGCTAAGAACAAAATAACCGCCACACGTCCAGAAAAGGAGCGTCAAACTGGGAAAATAACACCCATACGCAGCCCCTCGGAAAGGCTTAGACCGAAGGAAGACTTGTGTTTCCACTCACCGTGCTTTCTGTTTTGGTTTTCAGCGGCGACTTGTAGCTCGTCTCGTCTCTCAGGAGTGATAGATGTGGCGTATAAACTGAGGTAACGTTCCTCTGAGGAGAGAGTCGGTTAGCTGAGCTGAGGCGGGCGAGCTGTCCGTCTTCTCCCGCTTCAGTTAAGCCCGTCCTGCCCGACAGGCCGTTCACACAGAGCCGCTGTTTACTGAGATTTTCTTCTCCACTCTGAAGGATCAACACTTCACCGAGGAGGTGGAGGAGGTGGTGAAGGAGAGGGAGGAGGCGGGGGGGATCCCGCTTGTTCCCACAACACCCTGCGGTCTGTTACGCAAAACCAACCCCGCCTCCCGCTCTCGCTGTCCAATCAGAAGGCAGGATTCGGGTCCGTTACTCAGAGCCGTTTAACTGGTGCGCCGGCCTTTCGTTAACGCTTTCATATCCAGCGACCACGATTAAAGGAGAACTCCACCGATATTTACAAAAAAAACTTTGTCATTTAAAGATCGTGATGTATTCAAAGCCACGTAGAGTGGTTTTGGTGTAAAATGCTGCGTTCTAGAGAAACTTACAAAGTCAGAATTGTTTACAGTGGTGAATGGAGCCAGACGTCCACCTGTAATAGCTCCCTCACAGAAAGGTATTATGAAATAGTTAAATATATCACCACTGTCCAAAGAAAAACATGTATCTCGTCGATTTTTGTTGATTTTTGTTCTTCTGTGTAATTTGAACACGACTCTTTATATCCTGTAAACGTTTCATGATGAAGGGGCCAATAGAAATACTCCAAAACGGCTTGGAATAAAACATTGGGCGTGTCTGAAATCGCACCCTATTTACCATTTAGGGTTCTGTTCAGGGTGCCGGACGTTTTGTAGTGTTGTCTGAATTCTCAGTGGACAATTAGATTCCCTGTATAGTTCACTATATTGTTCTACACAGTGGCCAACCGATGTACACTACTTATAGGTTGACGCCCCACAATGTATAGCAGTTTCTTTGGAAAGAACATCATCTGAATTCCCTCTATTGTCTCCCCCACTGCTCCCCTACATATTGTGTTCCAAATAGAACAGCCTATGTAGTGAACAGAGAACGAGTTAACTAGTGAGCCATTTCCGACACACCCAGTGACTTACATTGAAAGTAAAGGACATTATTGGATTTGGAGATCTATGTTTTTTTTTAGACAGTGATGGTTCCATAGACTTACATTACAAGTAAAGATCATTTTTTTCTCTCCTGTAAAGTTTCAGTTTTGGATATACTCGTTTTTCATTGGACAGTGGCGCTAATTTTTTTAACATGTACAAGTGTTTGGAATGACCCAAACAGAACATGGCTTGACTTTTAGAAGTTGTTATATCATGCTGCAGGACCATTGTAACTGTGCTGGAATGTTCATCACATGGCTCTCTGTATGGAAACCAACCAAACAGTCCATCAACCTTAACTCTCCAGCCAACAGCGTTCTGTGGGCAGCATCCTGTGACCACTTGTGAAGGACTAGAGAACACAAACTGTGCAGCAACAGATAAGCCATTGTGTGTTACTTTACATCTACACAGTGGGACAACAAGGTAGGAGGGTCTAATAGAGTGGACAGTGAGTGGACACAGTGTTTAAACATTCCAGCAGTACTGCTCTGTCAGTTTCACTCACACCGACACAACACACATTAACACACCCAACCAAGTCAGTGTCACTGCAGTGCAGAGAATGACCCACTACCAAAATAGTATACGCTCTGTGGTGGTCCTTTGTGGGTCCTCATCATTGAAGAACAGGAAAGAAGGGAGCTAACAAAGTATACAGAGAAACTGATGGACTACAGTCTGTAAGTGTAGAAATACTTAGTGCTACTATACGGTAGGTGGAGCTAATAGAGGGCATAGGGCGTGGAGTGGGTTTGACATTGAGGGGGCACATTTGCTAATATGAATCAAAGCCCACCCTAGTCCCCTAAATATTACCTATAAGCTGATTCCACTGTAGGTAAGGTAGTAAATCACTGTATGAATAGTGACGTAGAACAGTTAGACAGTAAGGCTGTGTTCCAAACAGCCCCCTCTGGAACATTACATACTGCACTACTGACAGCACTTCTAACGCTGGTGTCCTTTTATTTATTCATTAGTCATTATTCATTATTTATTTTATTATATAAAAAAATTATATATATATATATATATATATTATATATATATATATTATATATATATATATATATATATATATATATATATATATTATATATATTATATATTTATATATATATTAGTTTACATATGTAGTGTAGTAGCAGTCTGCAGTTTGGGACATGGCCAGAGAGTAGTGTAACTTTACGTTTCAGAGTACTTTCTGACTAAAGTTAAAGTTATATATAGTCTGTTACCATAACAACACATCATACTAAAGCAGTTTTATAGCAGTATATATGGTAATCATTGCTAATCACTGCTCTCATCACTGATCTCGCGTTTAAAGCTGGTGTGAACTACCCGCCACTCCAACGAGGCGAGATCTCCAAACGCCCTTTCAAAATAAAAGTGTTTTTAAAAAAGTTTTCGTTTTTTCTGTGGTTTAATTTTTGGGTAAGACAAATCTACGCGTCTTATATTGGATGGGACATGTCCCCCCCATCCACCCCTGGTTCCTACACCAATGTCTGATCCACTCACACCAGCACATAAGTGTCACTGTAGTGCTGAGAGTGACCCACCACCTACACCATACCTGTCTTGTGTTGGTCCTGACCACTGAAGAAGATGGACTACAGTGTGTAAGTGTAGAAATTGTAAGAAGTGCACCTGACTGGTCAGCAGAGCTGATACAATGGACAATGAGAAGAAACAAGAAGGTGAATGTAAGGAAGCAATACTGTTTTTGAAAAAATGGCGCCACCTGCTGGTCTAAGCCTGTGCTTATGTAGCACTGACAGGATGAACTGCCTCCTGTGTCTTATCTCATGTGTGAAAGCAGCTACATCATTTAGTTAATTGAATTATTCATCAAATTAATTATTACTTCTATATGCTAACAGGCAATAAAATAAAAGCTACACTATATAAACATTTTCATTCATTGTGTTTATAAAAGGTTGTAAAACCTATTCAGCAGTTCACCTGAACATTAAGCTGCTACACTTTTGTATTCATGTCCCCTGTTTACAACCACCACTTAATCCTGGCTACCTTAGCCACTGCACCTCTCCAGTGTGTACGCTGAGCTGCATTCACTGTACTACATATACATTACTCGACCGCATACCAATGCTGACTGCTGTTTAAGCCGCATTCTGACACTCGCAGTAGCAATTACTGCTTTTGCACATCTGGTACTCACTGGCTGTGCACATCTTGTGTTTCAGACAGGAGATAAGATACAGGAGGCATTTCTTCCTGTCAGTGCTACAAAAGCAGAGGCTTAGGCCTCCCTAACCAGCTGGTGGCGCCTTATTTCAAATACATTTCAAACACAATTTTACCAAAGACTATATGGCCTCTAGCACTGCCGCCTCACAGCAAGATGATCCATGTTGGATTCCTGGTCCGGGCCGTTCTGTGTGTAGTGTGTATGTTCTCCCCCTGCTTGAGTGGGTTTTCTCCGGGTATAGTTTTCTCCCACAGTCCAAACGCATGTATGTTAGGTTGATTGGTCACTCTAAATTGCTGGTAGGTGTGAGAGTGAATGTTGGCCATGCGATGGACTGGCGACCTGTCCATGGTGTACCCCGCCTTCGCCCAATGCTCCTTCGGCCCCTGTGACCCCGACTAGCGGATAAAGCAGAAGATAATGGATGGATGGATGGATATTTGGCCTCTTCATTATGGACACCTTCTTGTTTCTACGCTCACTGTCCACTGTATCAGCTCTGCTGACCAGCCAGGTGGACTTCTTACAATTTCTACACTTACAGACTGTTACTCTACATACACTGTTACACCCTTCTCCAGTGGTGTGGACCCCCATAGGAAAGGTATTTTGGAGGTGGTGGATCATTCTCAGCACTGCAGTGACACTGACATGCTGGTGATGTGTTAGTATGTGTCATGCTGGTGTGAGTGGATCAGACACAGCAGTGCTGTTGGAGTGTTCAAACACTGTGTCCACTCACTGTCCACTCTATTAAACACTCCTACCTTGTGGGTCCACCTTTGCACATCTTGTCTTGTGTTTCTGTCTTTTGTATTTGCACTATTGCTTATTTATAACTTTAACTGAGTGCTGCACTGGGGAAGCAGCCTGACAGTGTTTGGTTATACTGTACAGCCTTGTGTTGGTATAATGACCATACAGTTGAATTGAATTGAACTGAAAAGATGTTGTTCCCACTCCAGCATATTATATATATATATATATATATATATATTTATTTCAGCATTAATAACTGTATCATTCAACTTTATGGATTTGTCTGTAAGTCAATCTCAAAGATTTTATTTATATTATTATTTATATTATTAATTTTTTCATGTTCATTGTTTTTATGATGTTTTATTGATTTGATGTTTTATTGTAGGCCTATTACGCTCCTAGCAAAGAGTTTTCTATGTATACTTTGCAGTGCTGTATACAATCTTTCAAAAACAATTCATGAATTAACCACATTGTTGCTGCCCAAAGAAAAAAAACATGTATCTTCATTTATGTCGATATTCTTTTTTTTTTCATTTAAACGCATCTGATGCTCTTTATATCCTTTGACAGTTTCATGATGAATGGACCAACAGAAATGCTCCAAAATTACTTGTAATAAAATCTATTTACATGCACTTACATTGAAAGTAAAGAAGGTTTTGGCCTCTCCTGTGAAGTTATTATTTAGGAGGTACTTGTTTTTCTTTGGACACCAACGATATACGGAAGGTTTTCCATAATAGAGATGAACAAGGGAGAGGAGAGGAAAACATAGAAGAACAGTTTAACCTGGCAAATTCCAGTTCCCATTTGACTTCTCAAGGTTCTAATGATATCCGTTGTCTTTTCTAAAGATGGTGTACTTTAACCGACATCACTTCATAGTAAGGCTGCCCTTATGGCGGGTTTATGAATCGTTTGAATGTATTAAAGGGCCCTACAACGTTTGGTACTTTATTTTTCTCTTTGAGGTTTATTTATAACATTAGTGGGGGGTTTTGCACCAAACATGACCGTTTTTCCAACCTCTCTTTATCCCTTAGAATAAAACAGGCTGTTTTTGTTGCTGTGCCTTTAAGACTGATCTAAGATAAATAGGCCTCTTTCACCAGCTGTTCTCAACCCACATGCACAAGATTCCGACTTTCCCCAGTGTTCTCTCATTTACCATATAGGCACACTTTGTAGTTCTACACTTACAGACTGTAGTTCATCTGTTTCACTGTATACATTGCTTATCCTCATTTACCCTGTTCTTTAATGGTCAGAACCCCCACCAGACCACCAGTTGATCAGACACAGCAGTGCTGCTGGAGTGTTTAAACACCTCAGTGTCACTGCTGGACTGAAAACAGTTCACCAGCCAGCAACATCCAGGCAACAGTGTCCTGTGACCACTGATGAAGGACTAGAGAACACAAACTGTGCAGCAGCAGATGAGCTACTGTCTTTGACTTTTACACGATGGACCAACAAGGTAGGAGTGTCTAATAGAGTGGACAGTGAGTGGACACAGTGTTTAAACACTCCAGCAGCACTGCTGGGTCGGATCCACTTGTACCAGCACAACACACACTAACATACCTCCACTGCAGTGCTGAGAATGACCCACCACCCAAATAATAGCTGCTCTGTGATTGTCCTATAAGGGTCATTGACGAACAGGGTAACAATGTATACAGAGAAACAGATGGACTACAGTCTGTAAGTGTAGAACTACAAAATGCTTCTATATGGTAAGTGGAGCTGATACAATGAACAGTGTGTGTAGATACAAGGAGGTGATTTTAATGTTATGGCTGATCTGTGTATATGCAAGCAACAAGAGCCAATGCAGGGGACGCTGAAACCCAGACATGAAGCTCGATACGTCAAGCCTTACCAAGCGGATAGGTGCACATATGTAGATGAGTTGGTTTCTGTGAATTTAAAAACAAAGCAAAATGCCATCAATAAACAAACAAACACAGGTAAACATCCAGGTATAAAAAAATCAGACAACACTAAAGAGGCACACTTAGAAACTGAGCTGAGAACTGCTTGAGTGAAATCCAAATGAATTGCTTGCTATATGTCCATGTGAGAAGAACCAGCATAGACCAGTATGGCTGGACACCATCAAAACCAGCATGTTGGGTTTTGATGCTGGTTTGCTGGTCAACCGGTATGCTGGATCTGTGTGACCAGTAAAACTAGTATCAAAAGTATCAGGACACACCTCACTGAATCACTCAATTCAAGGGTTTTATTCAGTCCCATTGCCACAGGTGCATATACTCAAGCACCTAGCCCTGCAGTCTGCCTTTACAAGCATTAGTGAAAGTATAAGTCGCTCACTGAATCCCAGTGTGGTGCTGCAATAGTGGAAGCTGTGGTTATTGTTGAAAAGTGGAAGTGTTTAGCCACGAAGTGTCAGACCACAGAGAGTTACACTCTGCTGACTCAGTAACTGCTCAAAACCTGTCTAAACCTGTGTGCCAAAAACTAAGCACCAGGAGCTTCACAGCATGGGTTTCAATGGCCGAGCAGGCTGGTGAGTAGTAAAGCGCTGCCACTGGACTCTGGAGCAGTGGAAACCAAACCCAGACTCGTCCATTAGGCTGCTTGGTAGAGGGGCGTGATTCTTCTCTCCACAGAACACGTGAGGAGAACGACTGTGCCAACGGTAAAGTTTGCTGGAGGAGGTATAATGAATGCTATGTTGTTGTTTTTCAGGGGCCCCTCAGTTCCAGTGAAGGAAAGTCTTAATGCTTCAGCAAACCAGGACATTTTGACAATTGTCTGCTTCCAACTTTGTGGGAACAGTTCGGGGAACTGGTTCTGTTCTGTTCCAGCATGACTGATTGTGTCTCCATAAAGGCTGGTTGGGTGAGTTTGGTGTGGAAGAACTTGACTACTCACCCACACAGAAGCCTGACCTCAACCACACCAAACACCTTCAGGATGAAGGAGAACAGAGATTGTGAGCCTCTCATCCAACCTCAGTGTCTGACCTCACAAAGGCTCTTCTGGATGAATAGTGGGCAAACATTCCCACAGATACTCCCCAAAGTCGTGTAGAAGATTTGGAATGGGATGTGACAGTGTATGTAAGAGGAATGTGTAGATATCCCAATACTTTTGTCCATATAGTGTAGATCATAATGTAATGTGTGTTAGTCTATTTTTTATTCAGTAGGTTAGTGCATAAAACTGTGACTTCTGCCCCCAAAATAGAGCAAATGTTAGTATTTATGGATTTTTGTTTGATACATAATCCTTTATTTTAATGCAGAAGACATTATTTTATTACCTCCATGTGCAGTATATGTAGTCTTAAAGACCACTAGCAACAAATAAACAGCAGGCTTAGACAGAATGATGGAGTGGATCCATATTTTTCCAATGAGGTCCAAAAGGCAGGTACTGGGATTTTCTTCTACAGCATCATAAGCTATTCTATTTTTGTCATATATATGAGCTCATCAGTGCAAGTCAGCTCCCAACATTCACATAAATTAGCTAAATTTTAAAATCACTAAAGATAATCTAATGTCCCTACACAGCCTGACAGATGCGTTAGTTTAGATGTTTAGTTAGCGTTACTGTGGTTGTGTAGTTAGTGTTAGTTTAGTTGTGTAGTTAGTGTTAGTTTAGTTGTGTAGTTAGTGTTAGTTTAGTTATGTAGTTCGTGTTAGTTTAGTTGTGTAGTTAGAGTTAGTTTAGTTGTGTAGTTAGTGTTAATTTAGTCGCATAGTTAGAGTTAGTTTAGTTGTGTAGTTAGAGTTAGTTTAGTCATGTAGTTAGAGTTAGTTTAGTTGTGTAGTTAGAGTTAGTTTAGTCATGTAGTTAGAGTTAGTTTAGTTGTGTAGTTAGAGTTAGTTAATCATGTAGTTAGTGTTAGTATATTTTAGTGTTAGTTTAGTTGTGTAGTTAGTGTTAGTTTTAGTTGTGTAGTTAGTGTTAGTTTTAGTCGTGTAGTTAGTTAGTTTAGTTGTGTAGTTAGAGTTAATTTAATTGTGTAGTAAGAGTTACTTTAGTTATGTAGTTAGTGTTAATTTAGTCGCATAGTTAGTTAGTTTAGTTGTGTAGTTAGAGTTAGTTTAGTCATGTAGTTAGAGTTAGTTTAGTTGTGTAGTTAGAGTTAGTTTAGTCATGTAGTTAGAGTTAGTTTAGTTGTGTAGTTAGAGTTAGTTAATCATGTAGTTAGTGTTAGTATATTTTAGTGTTAGTTTAGTTGTGTAGTTAGTGTTAGTTTAGTTGTGTAGTTAGTGTTAGTTTAGTAGTGTAGTTAGTTAGTTTAGTTGTGTAGTTAGAGTTAATTTAATTGTGTAGTAAGAGTTACTTTAGTTATGTAGTTAGTGTTAATTTAGTCGCATAGTTAGTTAGTTTAGTTGTGTAGTTAGTGTTAGTTTAGTCAAGTCAAGTCAAGTCAATTTTATTTATATAGCGCTTTTTACAATGATGTTGTCTCAAAGCAGCTTTACAGAGTTTTGAAAACAGTTATAACATATATCCCCCAGTGAGCAAGCCAGAGGCAACAGTGGCAAGGAAAAACTCCCTCAAATGGAGGAAGAAACCTTGGGAGGAACCAGACTCACAAGAGGAGACCCGTCCTCCTCTGGTCAAACAGTATTTACAGTTTGAACTAAATACCAAAGAAAGTTGTGTAGTTAGAGTTAGTTAATCATGTTGTTAGTGTTAGTATATTTTTGTGTTAGTTTAGTTGTTTAGTTAGCGTTACTGCAGTTGTGTAGTTAGTGTTAGTTTAGTTGTATAGTTAGTGTTAGTTTAGCCTTGTAGTTATATATATAAATACCAATAAAGAAAGGAGCCTCTGTTTGAAATCTGGATAGCAAAGCTTTAGAAGCTGCACAGATAGAGGCAGTGTATGACTGAGGCAGTCTCTGACAGAGGCAGTCTCTGGCTGAGGCAGTCTATGACTGAGTCTTTATGTTAAGTGGGCGTGAGCTGAAACAGTCCCATCCTATCTCAATGCTGGTACATCTGGATGGCACAGTGATGTAACTGAGGGTGTAGCAGTAAATGGACAGGTGAGCTGGCTGGTGATGGTGGGGTGATGGCCCGATGATCAGTCCTTCAACAGTGTTCAACAGATGGGAGGACAGTCATTACCTCAGGAAGAGTAAAGAGAGAGAGTTAGTTGGGCTCGGGAGTATGACTGTAGAGAATATGAATTTTCAGAATTTTAGAGTGCGGCTGGTGACTCCGGCAGATCTAACTATAACAGCCTATACTAAAAGGGGAAAACCAGAAGGTAACATGGACATAAGAGTACCCTGAGACACTGGGGTCCCCCCACTCCACCATCAACAAACCTGTGTGATCGCGTGAAGTGGTGGAACAACAGCACCAACATCTCAGTTTACCATAAACCTCTGTGTCCATGAACCCCCAGATCTCCTGCCTTTATCTAAAAGAGAAGATTAATTACCAAAAGCTACACTAAACAAGTATGTTTTCAGTCTAGACTTAAATATTGAGACTGAGTCCCGAACATTAACTGGGAGATTATTCCACAATTTTGGGGCTTTGTAGGAAAAAGCCCCCCCTTGTAGTCTTCTGAATTTTAGGAACTATTAGAAAACCAGCATCCTGTGATCTGAGTGAACGTGGCGGTTCATAATAGGAAATTAGATCTTGCAGGTACTCCGGTGCGAGACCGTGCAGGGTTTTATACGTCAGTAAAAGAATTTTATAGTCGACACAGAATTTAACAGGAAGCCAGTGTAGCTGATTAAACTGGACTGATGTGATCGAATTTCCTGTTTTTAGTTAGTACTCTAGCTGCAGCGTTCTGAACTAACTGAAGTTTATTCAGGTTCCTGCTGGAGCATCCTGACAATAATGCATTACAGTAATCTAGCCTTGAGGTTATAAAGGCATGCACTAACTTTTCAGCATCAGACACAGGTAACGCATTTCTTAACTTTGAAATGTTTCGTAGGTGAAGAAACGCTGTCCTTGTAATATTACCTATGTGTTGATTAAACCTGTGTTGATTAGTTGTGTAGTGTTAGTTTAGCCTTGTAGTTAGAGTTAGTTTAGTTGTGTAGTTAGTGTTAGTTTAGTCTTGTAGTTAGTGTTAGTTTAGTCTTGTAGTTAGTGTTAGTTTAGTCATGTAGTTAGTGTTAGTTTAGTCTTGTAGTTAGTGTTAGTTTAGTCGTGTAGTTAGTTAGTTTAGTTGTGTAGTTAGTGTTAGTTTAGTCTTGTAGTTAAAGTTAGTTTAGTTGTGTAGTTAATGTTAGTTTGGTTGTGTAGTTAGTGTTAGTTTAGTCTTGTAGTTAGTGTTAGTTTAGTTATAATTTACTGCTTATATTATTGTTGTACTTTAAAGTATATGACTAGGTTTACGGGTTTTTTTTCTACTTAAAATAGAACTTAACAACTTACTCACCAGTGGACACACGTAAAATAAACAAGACACACTCAGATTAAGAAACCTATTTGTATCTGTATAAACCTTTATAAATCAAATTTTAAATAAATATTATGCTGTTTTTGTGCAGAGCAAGAATACTTACTTCTACTATCTCAATCAAAAGATTAAGTACAAGTAAAGGTCAAATATACTTAGACTGTTCTATACTTGTGAGTATAAGCCAAGTATACTTAAGTATAACTGTGTTTAGTATATCACTGAGAAGTACATAAAAAGTAAACTGAAAGCATACTCACTTCTTTTTAGTTTAAAAGAAGTAAACTCATGGTACACTTGAATAAACTTCTTTTTTGTAAGGGTAGCCTAGCTAGCTACACTACAAGCTGAAGCTCCAGTTGGAGTAGGACCCCGCGCCACCTTCACTGCTAGCATCCCGTCATTGTAGCTCGTTTACTTCACCACACTGAGACACGCTGAGGCTAAAGTTCTGAAACACAACAGCATTTCCTCTCCTCTCCCTCTCCTCTCTTTTAAACTCCATCCCAACGCTCCTCTAGAGCTCTGTTCTTTTCTCCAGAGAAAGAAAAGAATCCATAAAGAGACAAAGTCTCCATGTTTCAACCAGCAGGACCTGCCAGTAGTAGAAATTAGCTAGCTAAGCTAACGCTAGCTAACGCTACTGAAAAAGCCGGCTGTGACAGAATTCAGAAAATCACTAACAGTAAAAGTTCTGTATGTAGAAGATAGAGTCAAATATTAAATTAAAACTAATAATAACTTCCGATAGCTGACTACTTACCAAGGTTAGCAGGTAGCCAAGGTAGCATTTCTTTAGTTGTTGTAAAAGAAAATGAAATATTGATTGGGAATAAATAATAATAGTAGGAATTTAAAACTGATCAGTTTAATTACTCCTATCTCAAATATTTTATTTGAAATGTATCCAAAATATTAAGCACATTCTAAAAATCTAATTTGATAGTTAACTCTTAATTTATTATCTTGAAATAAACTTTAAAATTACATCCAAACTTAGGAGTAAATTAACTCTTGGAGATTTCAGCATTTATTTTGATATGTCCAACTCAAACAATCACTTAAATCATATTCAGAGATTTTATTGATGCTGTATAGCTTTTTATTATTGTGAGATTTACAAAGACACTGAGTGTAGAGACTGCACAGGTAGAGGCAGTCTCTGAATGAGGCAGTCTCTGACTCTGAGTCTGTGTAGAAAGTGATGAGGTGGAGGGTGTAGCAGGAGAGCTGGTTGGTGTTCAGGTGAGGAGGAGGCCCTGATGGTCAGTCCTCCACCAGCATTCAGCAGTATATAAATATGCATATTTTACTTTATGCATATTATGAATTGATTATTGATTATGAATATTTATCTCATTGTGAATTCAGTTCCCTTATTCGGGACATTAATATCACATCCATACATAAAACTGTATTCACATTATTTTACTATATATAAATATAGATTTCATTTTGATCTACATTCTGAATATTATTATATTACAATTAAATTAATACATATTTTTTTAATATTGATGTTATTATAACTTCATTTGGATTATTACATGTATGATAATTAAATTATTAATATGATCATAATATAATATTCATAATGAATATGAACTTTGTTCCAGTGTTAGAACTTTATTACAGCTGTGAGTTTGATCTACAACACAAACCACACAAGAGAAAACTGCTCACTAACATAAAAGAACCAACTCTGATAAATTTCCGTCCACTGGAGATCTGTAGAACCTTCAGAGCACCGGCTCGTGATGATGTCACATATGGGGACGTGATGTCATCAGCGAACATTCCATCCTCAGAGTTTATTTAACCCCTGCGTCGTTTACCAGATCTTCATTTCTGAACTTCCGTCTGAAGAAGAAACATTTCCTTCTGAGACCCAACAGTTCAGTTCACATCACCTTCTAACAGCATAAGTATAAGTAAGTATATAATTATATTATATTATATTATATTATATTATATTATATTATATTATATTATTAGTAGCTAGTGAAGAACTTAAAGTACATACTGAATAATTTACAGTAGATACTGAATTACAGTTTGTTGGTAAATGACATCATGTGACGGTGTTTGTATATAAACTGTTGTATATGAAAAAGAATCTGATCTGCAGGTCATGTGATTGAACCCTGTGCTTAATTAGAGAATGTACTAGAAGTTGTTCCACCATGAGATGTTTAAAGAATGCTTTGTGGCTCCATCACTGTAAAGCTGAGATCCAGTACAGCTCTCTGATCCTCACAGGTAAAGAGTGACATCATCACGTTTGCTGTAACGTTTTTTTTTTGTTGTTTCTGCAGTGAGCAGAGCTGAGACTGGAACATCAGCCTCTGACAGCGGCGCTAGAGACGCCCCACGTACGGGTGACCAGCCGGCCGGTGTCAACGGTAACCCTGGACCCGTGACTGTGTGGAGCTCCTGGCGGCCGCCGCAGTGCAACTCCAACTCCTCCTGCTCATCAACATCTAGCAGTTCCTTCACTGAGGAGAGCTCAGCACCAGCTTCTCCTGCTTCACAGCTGTGTAGCATGATGTCTGACCTGACGGCCCAGTTTGCAGGACTGCAGATTAAGCCACAGGTCCCAGCATCCTCTGCACCACAGCCAGGGTGCAGCACTGACCCTGGACCTGTGACAGCTCCCAGTCTGACTCCTCCTCCTCCTACTCCTCCTCATCCAGCAGTTCCTCCACTGGGGACAGCTCACCACCCGCTTCTCCTATTTATAATCCGTGTAGCATGGAAGAGGCTGAGTGCTCGCCAGCTCCCCCCAGCTACAGTTCAACACCCTGAACAGGAGGACGCCATGGTGACGGACCTGATAACACAGTTTGCAGGACTGCAGATTAGGCCACACGTCCCAGCATCCGCTGCACCACAGCCAGAGGGCAGCACTAACGCTGTGTGTGGGACCTCAGCTGTCCTCCAGCCATCTTCCCTGCAGGAGACACAGCAGGCAGAGGGCTCCGTTACCTGCAATCAACAGGTAGCCCCTGCTCCAAAGACCTCGTCTCCTGCATCCACCACGTCCCGGAAGAGGAAGCTGGATGCTTTAGAAGAGGACGACTCAGACCACGCAGGCAGTCCTCCGAACAGACCGCGACTCTCCTCCAACGAAAAGACCCTGACCTAACCCTAACCCTAACCCGTAAACGAAAGAGGACTGCCAGCGGGTCTGAGTCAGCTGACGAGGAGGAACTTCCTAGGATGAAGAGGAGAACAGACTGGTAAGGACCAGAGATGATGACCGGCCGGTCAGTAACAACAGTAACTCTGGACCCGTGACTGTGCTGAGCTCCTGGCAGCCACCATCATCGGACTCCTCGCGAGCAGCTCCCAGTCTGACTTCTCATCCTCCTCCTCGTCATCATCCAGCAGTTCCTCCACTGGGGACAGCTCAGCACCCACTTCTCCTGCTTCTAATGTGTGTAGCATGGAAAGTTTGGAGTGCTCGCCAGCTCCCCCTAGCTGCAGTTCATCAAAAACGAACGTGAACGAAAGTGGACTGCCAGAGGATCTGAGGCTGCTGATGAGGAGGAACCTAAGCAAGAAGAGGAGGAGAACACAGACTGGTGAAGACCAGAGACGATGACCTCTCCCTTCAGCCCTTCATTCCCTGTCCATCCCTTTCCCCCCTACATGAGACTGTTCCATCCTTTCTCATGTCTGTAAATATTGTAAATAAACTTGTTCAGGGAGGTTCGGTGTGAAGCGCCTGATTGGTCTACAAACACAAAGCTAGACATTTGATTGGCTCCTCTTACAAACAGGAAGTTCACTCAAGTGAGAGATTAGTCACTTCTTCTAAACTCAATATCAGTGAGTCTGCTTTCAGTTTACTGTGTATGTACTTCTCAGTGACGTACCAACACAGTTCTACTCAAGCATACTTGGTTAATACTCACGAGTACACAGGAGAGTATGTAAGAGTATTTTGTACTTAATCATTTGATCAGATCTACTGAAGAAAAGTAAAAGTAAATATTCTCGTCCTGCACAGAACAGCATCTAGTACAATATTAGTTTAGTTATTTAGATTTATAAACATTTATAAAGACTAGAACTATGTTCCTTATCCTGAGTATGTCTTGTTTATGTTTATGAGTATCCACTGGTGAATATACTTAAAGTAGAAGTAGTTAAAGTTCTAATTGAAGTAGAACACATAAGATCTAAATCCAAACCCAGTCATATACCTTAACGAGCAGAAATAACACAGAAGTAGTAAATTATAAGTATGTTCATTTAAAGTAAACGTACGAGTATATTTTCAGTTTAGATACTACTGAACGAGTATTGTACTGAGAGAGTACTTAAAAGTGTACGTTCATGAACTAAACAGTGGGATATCAGTATATAAGATAGTAACCAGGTTCAGCCTGGTGGTGCAGTGGGTGGAGCTGCAGCTTCACAGCATGAAGGGTTTGGGTTGGACTCCCAGCCACAGTGAGCAGGTTCCTCTCCATGTGGAGTTAGGGTGGTCTCCCAGTGGTCTCCAAACACATGTGGTCAGTTGAACTGGAGACGCTAAACAGCCTGTAAGAGTCTAAACTAGTAAACTAACAGTATATGACGTGCAGACACACCCATCTCTCTCTGAACACTGTTAAGACTGTGGGGTCCTGTGGGAGTGGAAGCACAAGGTGGGTGTTTCTAATAAAGTGGCCAGTTAGTTGGAGTACAAGGTAAGTGTTTCTATTAAAGTGGTCAACTACTCAAAACACAAGGTTGGTGTTTATATTAAAGTGGCCAGTTTGTTAAACGCAAGGTAGGTGTTTCTAATAAAGTGGCCAGCAGCATTGTGTGAAAAGTCCATGATCAATGGACCAACGAAAACCCCTTAAAAATATATCAGATATTCTGTCTTTAAATTATCCTGCTGTTGTACAGTGTAGGATTTATGACTGTGTATGTGACCAATACACTATAATTTGCTTGAAATTGCATTATATTGCAACATCCTACTCTTGGCTGCAAATTATTTCTCCAAAAGACATTTTATCCTCTTTTTTTTATTCATTTATTAATTATATATTAATTATTGTGAAGCAGAGCAATTTAGACAAATCACTATTACTTATCATTTACATATTCAACAGATGCTTTTTAACTGTGAACTAGACAAACAACATTCAAACCAGAACCTTTCCATACATATTTAAGACGTTCTTATATCTGGAGCAAGTAACCCTGAGAGCCTTGCCCAGGGGACTGGACATATAAATATAAACACTCATTACTGAACATATAAATATAAACACAAACCTACAGCACAGAGACATATACACACAACTCGGAACAAACCAAGGCCAAATAGCGCTGACTTTGTCTGATATGAGCGATAGTTTGATAGCCTCATCAAGGAAACAATGTCTCCATCTTGTGGATTAACACAGAAATTCAGTAGATTCTTGTTAATTTGTTAATTTAGCAGTGAGAATAAAACTGACAGTCTTGACATTTGGTGTTTATTTGTCTCATCATTGATCCTCTTGTCTTTTGTTATTGATGTCAATTGCATTGTGAGATGCATGTATGTACAAATCTAACATTGCATATGATACATACGTTTCTATTTGCCTTTATCAGTTTGTCTAGTATTTAACAGTCACATGAATAGCGTGTCATATTCTGTAGGTACAACAAGCAAAGTTACGAGTGCTCAGCACTGCAGCCTTTATTATAGACATATAGCTGCAAAGTGATGTTAGTAATTGCATTGATTTAGTAATAACCCGAAGCATTTCATTCGCTTACACAGTATCTAATTCATAGACTACATTCACTAAAAGGAAGTCATTAACTCAGTATGCTTAAATGTATTTCTCCAGGAGTAAATGTACTTTCACTCCATGCGTTCCCTCCCTCGCACCGACCCCCTGACCCAGGAGCATACACGATTTAGATGATGAATAAATAAATATTTAAGCACTGAAATACAAAGCGTGCTTAACAGATGTGAGGTGAGGATTCAAACTGCAGACGTTCAGGGCAGAATTGTGTAGAGCGGATTAAGAGGTTGTTGTGGTAAATTGTCTTCTGTAGCGATTCGCTGTTGGTGTCTTAAAGAAAACTCTGCAGATACCAACATTAACTGTAAATTAATTTATTATACAAAAAAGTATAGCATCTTATCTGACATCCGACATTCAATCTTCTTCTGCCAGAGAGAGGCCCTCTAGCCGAGATGTGAAAGCGCTCTCAAGTTCCTCTCGTATGTTTTCAGACATTGCTCTCTGTCTGGGAAAGCCGAATAAATAAGACCTCCAAAATTCTGAGTTGTGAGCCTGGTCTTTATACCCTTTATACCCTTCTATACCCCCATGGTATAGAATTGCTAAGCCAGATGTTTTCCCAAACCTACCATACATTTACCTCTGACCAATAAGTCTCTCTGTAAAACATTCCTTTGCACGCACATTTAACATTTATATGAATATATATAAAAATGTACATGGAAAAATAAACTTCATTGTATTTTTGAGATAATTTTGGTTGAATGGCTTTAATTTAATTGTATTTTATATCTTCTGTTATCGGCCGGTAGGGTGGTGTAGTGGTTAGTATGGTGGTGTAGTGGTTAGTAAGGTGGTGTAGTGGTTAGTATGGTGGTGTAGTGGTTAGTATGGTGGTATAGTGGTTAGTAAGGTGGTGTAGTGGTTAGTACGGTGGTGTAGTGGTTAGTATGGTGGTATAGTGGTTAGTAAGGTGGTGTAGTGGTTAGTACGGTGGTGTAGTGGTTAGTATGGTGGTATAGTGGTTAGTAAGGTGGTGTAGTGGCTAGTACGGTGGTGTAGTGGTTAGTACGGTGGTGTAGTGGTTAGTATGGTGGTATAGTGGTTAGTACGGTGGTGTAGTGGTTAGTACGGTGGTGTAGTGGTTAGTACGGTGGTGTAGTGGTTAGTATGTGGTGTAGTGGTTAGTACGGTGGTGTAGTGGTTAGTACGGTGGTGTAGTGGTTAGTACGGTGGTGTAGTGATTAGTATGGTGGTGTAGTGGTTAGTACGGTGGTGTAGTGGTTAGTATGGTGGTGTAGTGGTTAGTACGGTGGTGTAATGGTTAGTATGGTGGTGGTGTAGTGGTTAGTACGGTGGTGTAGTGGTGAGTAAAGGTGGTGTAGTGGTTAGTACGGTGGTGTAATGGTTAGTATGGTGGTGTAGTGGTTAGTACGGTGGTGTAATGGTTAGTATGGTGGTGTAGTGGTTAGTACGGTGGTGTAGTGGTGAGTAAGGGTGGTGTAGTGGTTAGTAAGGTGGTGTAGTGGTTAGTACGGTGGTGTAGTGGTTAGTACGGTGTTGTAGTGGTTAGTACGGTGGTGTAGTGGTTAGTACGGTGGTGTAATGGTTAGTATGGTGGTGTAGTGGTTAGTACGGTGGTGTAGTGGTTAGTATGGTGGTGTAGTGGTTAGTATGGTGGTGTAGTGGTTAATACGGTGGTGTAGTGGTTAGTACGGTGGTGTAATGGTTAGTATGGTAGTGTAGTGGTTAGTATGGTGGTATAGTGGTTAGTATGGTGGTGTAGTGGTTAGTATGGTGGTGTAGTGGTTAATACGGTGGTGTAGTGGTCAGCACTGTCGCCTCACAGCAGGACGATCTGTGTTGGATTCTGCATGTTCTCTCCGTGCTTGAGTGGGTTTCCTCTGGGTACTCTGGTTTCCTCCCACAGTCCAAACATATGCATGTTAGGTTGATTGGTCACTCTAAATTGCTCTTGGGTGTAAGTGTGTGTTGGCCATGCGATCGACTGGCGAACTGTCTATAGTGTACCCCACCTTGTACCCCACCTTGGCTACACCCAACAATCTCACTGTTCATTGTGAGTTACGTTAAATGGGCAAATGATCTAAACGGGAAATGTGACAAATTAACTTTAACAAATTAATCTTAACAAATTATTCCAAAAGTAATAACACACTTGTTGTCCTGTATTTCACTTGTGCAAGGGTTAAAGAGTGCCATAAGATGTTAATATGTGCATTTAATCAGACAAAATTTAATTCACACTAAAACATATAAACAGTGTAGCTTGTTTCATTTCATCAGTAGACAAAAGCATTTGTGGTCTTCTATTAAAGCCCATCCTGCTTTTCTCATTACCCAGTGTTGATAAAGACCCTATCTACCTATCTTCATGATTTACTTCTATTAGCTGTAGTTCTCTGGTGTTTTTACTATAATCTGATTTTTTCATTCTGAGATATTTAAAATGACTTTCTATGTTATTTTGTTGGGGACTCTAAATCACATGAAGTGACTCTTACTCCAGCCAAAACTCCTAGCAGGTATCATATTGAAACTTGAGGTGCTTGAGGTTTTAGAAGTGAGTATTCACTATGCTGTATCCTTCCTGGCAGCTTGCACAAGTCTAGCCATTCTCTTCTGACATCTTGCAAGTGTTTCCACCCACAGAAGTCACTTTTTGACATATAAGTTTGAGTAAAACAGGATTCTCGGCACAGCATTGCGTATGTTTACTTTGTCACATATCTGTATCTTGTAATTTATTAACTGCTAATTAATTATTTACAAAGGTTAGACATAATTGCAAGAATTTCTTCACTAATGACTAATAAAACGTGCTCTGACCATTACGTATGTAACAATTACAGACAAACAACTTAAATAAACGAATAACACATAAACGGTTGTACTTCTGAGGCTAGCCTAGCCAAGAGCAAGTTTCTTACAACTGGAAAATTGTGTCCCCTCGTCATCCTTCTCTTGTGCTGCAAGTGACATACGTAATATATGCAACTTAGGTTAATATAAATATTAGGTGATTATTGATGTGATAAATGATTAATATGAGTTTATTGGTAATATCCAGCCTGACAGGGTGTTCAACCCAGTGTGAGGCCAATGAGTTCAGGTTGAAGATAAATATCATGGTGTGCTATTTTTTTAATAGCGCTAGATGATACATCAAGCTATAACACAACACAGTATTTGCCATCAAAGCTGTTTCAGTCATTCGAAATATATGATTGATATGATTTTGGAAGATGGAAGGCCAGTGTGATGTGGTAAAAGTCATTTCAGGGGGGGAAACGAGGAAAAGACAAACCTTTAACTCAAAACAGAAAAGACTGAGCTCCCAAGAATGATCACATCCAGTAGGATTTGCATGGTTGTTCCAATCCCACCCACTAGCCCATTCCTTCAAACTGGGGGAATTAGTTGTTGCAGTTATTCTGTATATTTGTTCCCAGTGTATCTGCATTCACATTTTCTTTTAGACTTGAGGGGGTGTTTAACCGGTGGCATGGTGGTGTAGTGCAAGATGATCTGGGTTGGATTTCTGGTCCGGGCTGTTTGGTGTGGGGTCTGATGTTCTCCCCGTGCTTGAGTGGGTTTCTCCGGGTACTCCGGTTTCCTTCCACATGTCCAAACACATGCATGTTAGGTTGGTCACCCACTCTAAATTGCCTGTAGATGTGTGTGAGTGAGTGTATGTTAGCCATGTGATGAACTGGCGAACTGTCCATGGTGTACCCCGCCTTCGCCCGATGACACTGGGATTGGCTCCAGCCCCCCGTAACCCCGACTAGCGGGTTTAAGCAGCATATAATGGATAGATGGATAGGGTGTTTAACCCAGTGTGAGGCCAACGAGGGCATGTTGAAAATAAATGTCATGGTGTGCAATTTATTTAATAGCAGTAGATTATATATCAAGGTAGAACTTGATGCAATATGCATGCAAACACAATGTTTGCCATCAAAGCCAAAGCCAAAGCTTTAGAATTTAATTTCATGCAATTTTCATGCAATTCACAAACAATATTGTCCATTTCACAATTAATGTAAGTGTATCAGATGTTTTTTAAAGAATAAAAATGTTTGTATTAAAGCCTATTTCTGTATAGAGGCTTATTTTGCATATAGTCCTATTATCAGCAATTCTCAGTCCTCTGTCTAAATCTCCTGGTACGGCCGCCAATCCAAGTTAAGGATGTTATTGGACTAATTGGTTGTTAGGACACTCTTGCTCAATTGTGATGCACAGCTGAAAAACATTCTACTAATAAGTGAGAATAAAAGGGAGAACAACATTCTAGGTTAGTTTAGTATCTGAAGCATCAGCAGTTGATGGCTTGCTGACCGACTCACAATGACCAGAAAGAAACAACTTTCTTTAGAGACCCGTCAGTCCATTGTTGTGTTGAGGAAGAAGATACTCCATTGAAAACAAGAACATTTCACTGTGATCCCAAATTTTTGAGCGGTAGCATATATCACTGATACGGTATGAAGGTTAAGGGGCAGTGTGACATCTTAGGTTACCGAGGACATGTAAATGGAAATTACATGTTTGGCTATTTTTTGATAGTGGAAAGTGACACGTCAAGCCCTCAAAGCCAATTTAGCCATGATATGTGATTTAAGTAAAGATGGTGAAAATAAGGTGTCTATACAGAGTTGAGGTGAAATCAGCGAAGGCAATTTTTTGGCTAGTGAGAAAATCTCTCTTTTAATCTGTAATTAAAGTCATGTCAGGGGGTAAAACGAAGATAAAACAAACCTCTGACCCAAACAGAGAGTAGAAAGAAGACTGAGCTTCCCAGGAATCACGTCCAGTTGGATTTGCATGGTTGTTCCAGTTCCGTCCACTAATCCATACCTTCAAACCTACAAACTGGGAGAATTAGTTGTAGCAGTTATTCTGTTGTTGAATATATTTTTTACAACCTATGGTGTCTGTTACAAGCTTGTGGACGCTGATCACACACTGAATGCCACAGGGTTTCCAAGATTGTTTATGGTTTAGCGACACCCGTTGTTTAGGGTTTTGGCTTAGTAGATCCTGCCCTAGCCCTAAGCTTAGGAGATACAGATCTGGCCTGACGGGTCGAGGCAGGTGGACCTATTCACAGCTAGGACCTAAATACAGTGTGTTGCTAGGTTGAAGTTAGACCATGTTCAGACCAGACCAGGGTTGAGCGCTCCCAGAACATCTGATCTGCAGTATTCTACTAACAAAGTTATACTCTGAACTGGTCTCCCTCTTCATTCTGACGGCAAAAAAGTAGTTACGACACTAGATTATTTCCCCAGCATATCTGCGTTCACGTTTTCTTTTAGGGTTGAAAGGGTGTTTAACCTAGTGTAAGGCCAACAAGGGCATGCTGAAGATAAATGTCATGGTGTGCTATTTTTTTAATAGCAGTAGATTATATATCAAGCTATAACTTGATACAATATTTATATAAACACAATATTTGCCATCAAAGCCATTTCAAACAATTGAGATATATCACTGATATGATTGTAGGAGGAGAAAGGCCGGTGTGACGTCCAAGGTCACTGAGGACATGTTAAATGGAAATTACATTGCTTTTTTCTGAGAGCCAAAAGTGACACGTCAAGCAAGAACTAAACCATCGAAGAGTTCAAAACAATGAAACTAAGACGTCTACACAGAGAAACCTGACGTCTAATTATTTGGCAATTGAAAAAACTCTCATTTAACCTCTAATTTAAGTCATTTCAGGGGGAAAGTGAGGAATGATCGAACCTCTGACTCCAAACAGAGAGAAATGAGAAAGCTAAGCTCTTAAGAATTATCATGTTCAGTAGGATTTGCATGATTTACATTTACAGCATTTAGCAGACACTCTTATCCAGAGCGAATTACAAAAGTGCTTAGTGTTCATTCAGAATATGTATCTCTATCTAGTACAAACAGGTTTAAGTCCAAACTACTCTTGAGCTCAAACACTGCCATAAACAAGTGCCAGTGTTGATACCTAGAAAGAAGAAAGCAAAATATAAGATTAGACACAGAGTAATACCTAGCAAACCTGGAACACCTACAGAGAAGAGAATAAACATAAACTACATTCAGTATAAGTGCAGTACTTATCCAGTGTTCCTAGAAGATCAAGTGCAATTACAGTTTATACCAATGCTTCAGTAGACTAGTGCTTATAAGTGCTTTACAAAGAGATAGGTCTTCAGTCTGCGTTTGAAGACCATGTAAGAGTTCGCTTTTCGGACAGCCAGTGGAAATTCGTTCCACCATCTGGGTGCCAGGACAGAGAAGTGTCTTGTCGCATGTCTTCCATGAATCTTGAGTGATGGTGGGTCAAGCCGAGCCATACTGAAAGCGCGAAGGGCTTGAGGTGCGGATCGACTTTTGACCATTGCATAAGGTATGGAGGAGCTGGTCCATTCTTGGCTTTGTAGGCAAGCATCAGAATTTGAAACTGAATGGAAGCAGCTACAGGAAGCCAGTGAAGGGAGCTCAACAGTGGAGTGACATGAGGGAGATGATTGTTCTAGTTCCATCCACTAACCCATTCCTTCAAACCTACAAACTTGGGTGAATTAGTTTTTTTCCCCAGTATATCTGTATTTACATTTTCTTTTAGACTTTATGGGGTGTTTAATCCAGTGTGAGGCCAATGAGGGCATGTTGAAGTTGAATGTCATGGTGTGCTATTTTTTTAATAGCAGTAGATTATATATCAACTTACAACTTGATGCAATATGCATGCAAACACAATGTTTGCCATCAAAGCCATTTCAACCATTTGAGATATATGATTGATATGATTGTGGAAGGAGAAAGGCCAGTGTGACGTCTGAGGTCACTGAGGACATGTTAAATGGAAATTACAGTGCTATTTTTTAATAGTGGAAAGTGACACGTCAAGCTAGAACTTTACTATCAAAGTCATTTTAACCATTTCTGATATGTGATTGAGTTTAAGACAATAAGGAGTCTATACAGAGTTGAGGTGAGGTCAGCGAAGGCTTTTTTATAGCTATTTAAATCTATTTTAATCTAATTAAAGCCATTTTAGGGAGAAAAACAAGGAAAAAACTAACCTCTGACTCCAAACAGAGAGAAGACTCCCAAGAATGATTATGTACAGACAGATCAGGGAGAATTAGCTGTAGTAGTTATTCTGTAGAGTTGAAACCAATTTTGATTTAGAAACAAACAGAAATTCATCATGTTTTAAGAAAGTTCACATAGGAGGTGATGGTAGAAACACAATGGTGAAAACAACTAAACCATCTGCAGGATAAGAGGAAAACACACAGTGGTGTTGAGGTTAAAACTAATTTATCTTAAAATATTTTAGGCAACTGGTTTTTGGTTTTCTTCCTAGCGGAGGTGCTTTTTCTGTTGATAAAGCTCATGAAAATAATAAGCTCTGATCTGAATATGATTAATGTTGTAGTACTCATGTCCAGTCTCGGTCTCAAGATCGAGCTCAAGACAATAAACTAATGGTTTCGATCTTATCTTAACTTTATTTGGACTCAGTCTAGGTGTAAGGTGGGCTCTGAAAAAGATGTTGAGACCAGTCGGGTCTGAGGCCTCCGTCTGAGGTTGCCTGTTATGCGCATATAACACTGTAAATAATCATTTGTGGGTTGTTGTTTTTTTTAACCAGGTGGACATGGGCTTTAGGAGTGGGTATTCAGGACGCTGTATTCTTCCTAGTCTGCTTGCACAAGTCTAGCCATTCTCTTCTGACATCTCGCAGCAACCCACAGAACTCACCCTCACTGTGTGTATTTTTTGTAGTTCTGTTTTTGCACCATTTTGTGCTAAATCTAGAGACATTTTTGGAAGAGTTTAACAGGATTTTCAGTGCAGCACTGCATATATTTACTTTCATGTAATTCATTAACTGATGACCAAAAAAGGGCAGTGCATGCTTCTCATTAATGTAGTTTTTCACAAGGTTTATGTTCAGGAGCAAATAAAAGTAAAAGAAGCCTTTGGAATTACCTGGAATTTTGCATTGATTACGGGTTTTATCCTTATCTACGTCACAATTATAAACAAACCAAATTTAACTAAGAGGATAACACCTTGTCCGAGGTTCCCTGTTGTGCATATGATATTGCAAGTAATCGCTTATTTTAGATTTTTTTTTTTATTTATAAACATTGTTTTTTAGCTAACAAAAAATGTATTTAGGTTTTTCTGATAGAAGAATTAGGCCGGACTGTGTACACCAGCCTCTCACGATACAAATTTTTAACACTCTTTTTCAGACTCAGCTAATGAGAAGGCTAATAAGTATAACTACTGGTAATGAATGTGCAATTAACTACATTCAAATTTCTTTTTTTATTCTGAAAAAAAAATCTTAACCTGGTCTTGGTCCCGGGTACTCCCTGTCTAGGTCATGTCTTGTTCTTGACTACTCCTAGTCTAGGTCATTTCTTAGTCTTCGGTACTCCTGGTCTAGGTCATGTCTCGTTCTAGGGTACTCCTGGTCTAGGTCATGTCCTGGTCCCAGGTACTCCTAGTCTAGGTCTTGTCTTGGTCTCAGGTACTCCTGGTCTCGGTCTTGTCTTGGGTTTGGGTACTCCTGGTCTCTGTCTTGTCTTGGTCTTGGGTACTCCTGGTCTCAGCCTTGACTTGGACTTGGGTTCTCCTGGTCTAGGTCATGTCTTGGTCTCAGGTACCTCTGGTCTTGGTCTTGTCTTGATCTCGGGTACTCCTGGTCTTGGCCTTAGGTCCTCTTGGTCTTGGTCTTGTTTTGATTTTGGGTACTCCTGGTCTAGGTCATGTCTTGTTCTTGGGTACTCATGGTCTAGGTTTTGTCTTGGTCTCAGGTACTCCTCGTCTTGTCTTGATCTTGGGTACTCATGGTCTTGGTCTTGTCTTGATCCCGGGTACTCCTAGTCTTGGTCTTGATCTTGGGTACTCCTGGTCTTGGTCTCAGGTACTCTTGGCCTAGGTCTTGTATTGGTCTCAGGTACTCCTGGTCTTTTCTTGATCTCAGGTACTCGTGGTCTAGGTCTTTACCTGGACTCCACTAATACTAGTTTAATCTTGACTTGGACTTGCATCTACTACACTAGATATGATGGCATTTAAAAAAAATGCAACCTTTAAATAATAAAAAAAAACATTTGGATCTGTTTATTTATGTTTTTTTCTCTACATGGTAGAGTTTTATCTTGCGTTTGTAGATGCATTGATGAAGTGTGTTTACAAACAATGGGGTTGATCTGTTTTTAATGCAGTGGCATCTGATGATCACAACCATCCAATATTGATTTTTGTTTTTAATTACATTTTTACATCCCAACAGGGTTTTTATGTTTTACTTTTTTAGAGGGCTGGACATTCAAGTCTTTTCAACTTTCCCTTCGAAATTGCATTGAAACTGAAGGGCTGCTTGGTCAACACTAAAGCTAATATTAGCTAGTGAGGTTGGCTATTAATCCGTGTCTTATACACAAAAGAGTTATATGACATCAAAGCAGTACTTAAGTGCATTTGTTCAATGGGCTTCAGTGCATGGAAACAAGCACCAGCACACAAGTTACACATTAATGTATTTGCAAACAGCAATCTGTCCCCATACACACAGAAAGTACACAAGGCTGGGCTGAAGAAAGATCATGATACTTTTTGTTTGTGGACTACAAGAACAAAAACCCTTCAGATGTAGTGGTTAATGGAAATACTAAAATAAATATACTGCATGGAAAAAGTACAATGTCAGTTATCACATGTGGGGGAGCACTTTGAATGATCAGATAAAAAGAAAAACATGTTTGGTACAAAATTTGTGAAAAGTTCTCACTTTTGTATACATACCAATCAGCCAGAACCTTAAAACCACCACCTTGTATCTACAATATCTATTGTATCAGCTGAACTTACCTTGTAGGAGCATTCTGTAGTTCTACACTTACAGACTGTAGTCCAGAGCGTATGCAGAGAAACAGATGAAGCATAGGGTAGAACTACACAAAGTGTTTTTATTTGATGACTGAAAGTGATTAAATGGACAATGAATGTAGAAACAATGAGTTTTTAATGTTATGGCTGATTAATTCTCAAACAATATTGTCCATTTCACAATTAATGTAAGTGTATCAGATGATTTTTAAAGAATAAAAATGTTTGCATTAAAGCCTATTTTTGTATAGAGGCTTATTTTGCTTATAGTCCTATTATCAGCAATTTTCAGTCTAAATCTCCTGGTACGACCACCAATCCAAGTTAAGGATGTTATTGGGCTAATTGGTTGTTCGGACACTCTTGCTCAATTGTGATGCACAGCTGAAAAACATTCTACTAATAAGTGAGCATAAAAGGGAGCATAAAAGGGGTTAGTTTAGTTTCTGAAGCATCAGCAGTTGATGGCTTGCTGACTGACTCAAAATGGCCAGAAAGAAACAACTTTCTTTAGAGACCCGTCAGTCTATTGTTGTGTTAAGGAAGAAAGATACTCCATTGAAAACAAGAACATTTCACTGTGATCCCAAACTTTTGAGTGGTAGTGTATATATAAATATATATTGTTCCAATAGCAGTATTATCTGTTACTACATTGTTTTATCATGATGAGTTCCAGATGGAAAATGTTTTGTGTTATCTTCATTATATTTCATTTCTATTGTAATTGTTCTGCAAGAGAACAATTATGTAACATACGTGTTACATAACCTCACTGTTTTCTTCAACAGGGTGGAACAAATATCAGACAAGTGTTAGCAAAATAGATATGATGTATGATCTGTTTGAAAAGATTTTCAAGTTGTTGAAAGTTCAATGAGACCACGTGTTTACACAGGTAAGACCAACAAGGGCATGTTAAACAGATATGCCACAAATTACAGGCTATTTTTTAGTGGATGAATAAGACAAAACTTTGAATAAAAAAAAAAGAATTTACCATGAAATCTATTTCAGGAGAGAAAACAAGCACAGAACTAATTAATAACTTTAAAATGGAAAGAAGATTGTGGTCCCAAAAAATGTTTGTGTGTAATATGATGTGTGTGGTCAATCCAGGCCCATCCACTAACCCATCTTAACTCATTTCTTTCAAATTTATCAAGATAAAACAGCAGCCTTATCAACCGAGGAGATCGAGCCCATTTGCACACTTATTGGTGTTGAGGTCATGAATATAAAATGAAATTTTGTAAAATGAAATCAACCAAGGAGATAGAACTCTGATTTTCAGAGTTGAGTATGTTTAATTTTTAAATAAAATTCATGTATGAAGAGATAGACAATCCGTTTGCACACTCTTTGGTGTTGCGGTCATGAATGTAAAAAGAATTTTAGATGAGAATAAAAAAACAACAACATGAGAAGCTTAATAAAAACAACACCCAATAGGTATGACAAGATATTACAGTTCATTTATTTATTTCCTGTAATAACTTGATGTGTTGAAGTAATATTAGACGTTCAACATTTAGTCCATGTTAGCTTTTGTAGCAAAACAGCATTTATAAAAAATTGTTTTTGGCTTTGAATAGAGGGAAAATGCTAAGAGATATTCATAACCAGGTACTGGCTGTAACAGAACTTGTTTTTATAGTTAAAGTTGGCTTGGCGAACCAAAATCTCGAAAAATACTCTTTATAATCAAAGTCATTTCAGGGGAGAAAATGAAATGTTTGTGTGTAATATGATGTGTATGGCTTATCCAGTCCTATCCACTAACCCATCTTAACCCATTGCCTTTAAATATACAAAGATAAAACAGCAGCCTTATCAACTGAAAAGATCCAGTCCATTTGCACACTCATTGGTGTTGAGGTCATGAATGTAAATTGAAATTTAGATAAAATGAGTAAAACAACATGGAACGCTTAATAAAAACAATACCTAATAGGCATGGAAAGATGTTAATGTAATAACTTGATATGTTGAAGTAATATGATGTTTGATCTTTAGCTCATGTTACAGTTTGCAGAAAACTGACCACTGCATTTTTGAAATTTCTTTTTGCCTTAAAATGAAGAGAAAACTACATATTCTAAGAGATACCCATAACCAGGTACTCCTTTTAACAGAAACTTTTTTATGGTGGAAGGTGGTTTGACAAACCAACAATCAAAGCCATTTCAGGGTAGAAAATGGGGAAAAAAGAAACCAATGACTTTATCAAATAGAGAAAAGATTGAGGTCTCAAGAATGTCCATGTGCATGGTCAATTCAGCCCCACCTCACTTTTAAACATACCCAGTACAAATGGCCCTACTTATTTTTAACAGCTTCAAACCGGAGCTCCAAATTTAAACACAGTCGAACTCATAGCAAACCGAAGACTTGAGCTTGGTGGAGAGTGTGATGATTTGATTGGCCATGATACAATTACTACACTCAAATTAAATTTCCTTTTGTTCTAATTGATTGGTTAAGTCTAGCGATACAGATTATGATAGCAAACTGAGTAGCCTACACAGAATGAGGTTGCTGTTAGTGTAAATAAGTGTAATAGACCAATAAATCAATAATAGACTGGTTAAATCAATCATTAGCTCACTGTGTTCAATAGATTAAGTAGCGCGACAGTGGAGAAGAAGTACATGGAGTACACTGGAGTGCATTTCATAGTTTTGATCGCCACAAAACATCAGTGTCTGCAGCCCACTTTATTACATAGGAGGAGCTCACATTCTGTGTTGTTGGAGTCTATTTGGCTGGTTGAGCTGTAGTTAAATATCCTTCACAGCCAGAAATCTTGCTCTTTGGTGACCCTCACTGTAAATTTGAGTAGTCATGTACAAACAAAGCCTGCCAAAGAACAACAACATCTCTAAAATAACAACATTACAGGAAAGTGATTTTGGAGCATTTCTATCGATCCATTAATGAGGAAATTTTCACTCAATGTAAACAACAGCTGTCATGTTCAAATAATGTAGAAAAACAAATAAAGTTACATATACAATGAAGACTGTCTGAATATACAGTTCTGTCTATATTCGCAATTCTGTTCATATTGCACTATTTATATCTGTAGTTATTGCTTACACTGTTACAACTTGTTCAACATATGCTGCTCTGTGCAATCTTTGCATTTCACTCCTTACTGTACATATATGTATAGTAATTTATATTCTATTTTATATACCACCACCTTATCTCACATTCTGTGTACACCTACATTCTATATATTTATTTATATACCACCACATGTACAATAATCTCAAACTGTTAATCATTTCTGTTTTGGACTTTATGTAAATAATAATGTATTTTGTACTTCTGGTTGGAAGTGGTCTGCATTTCATAGGCTTTGTACCTGTACTCTACACAATGACAATAAAGTTGAATCTAATTTAATCTAAAAAATTATAAATTAAGCTGTTTTATTTAAAACATGCTGCATGGTTACCACTTTGTGGTTGAGTTGCTGCCGTTCCCAGTCACTTCTATTTTGTTATAATACCACTGGCAGTCGACTGGTTTTATACACCTGTGGCCATGGAAGTGATTGGAAAGCCTTCAATGATTTGGATGGATGAGTGAATACTTTTGGTGATATAGTGTATATGCACTACCGGTCAAAAGTTTTAGAACACTACCTTTGAGATATATATATATATATATATATATATATATATATATATATATATATATATATATATATATATAATGGTTATGACAGATAATCAGTGAAATTACCTTTATTTTTTATTTCTATCAATAAAAAATTCTATGTTTAAACGTAAAACCACTTTAGGTTATTAAATTATTGCATTCAAGTTCACAAGCACTTCAGTGAAATGTGTGTTTGAGATGCACATTCATGCCAAACATGAAACTAATTGAACTGTATATACCCTTTGAAGTCATATTGCATAAGGACCATCCATTATAACCTGATTCTTGCTCCTCCCTGAAGAAGGAAAACAATGAGGTTAAAGTCCACAAGGAAGGCGAGGTCAATGAGGGCATTGAAACAGTATTAATATGGAGGGATTGCTGGTCAACTACCAATCGAAGAGCACACACTGCACTTCTCCTTCTTCTTCTTCTTCTTCTCCTGAACACAAGAAACTAAAGGGGAACCTGACGACACTCAGTAAGTGGCAACATGGTTGAGAAACTTCTCCCGACGTGTTTCACAGTAACCACTGTTACTGTGCTTGTAGCTTTTCTCTTCTTTTGCAACGTCAAGGCGGCTTCCAGTGCCACTGACATCCCCGCCAATGCCCAATACTTCAATACCAAAACCCGCTACCAAGACGTCGACACCTATCTGCGGGAGAATATTCTCGCCATAAACATCTCTGCGGTGAAGCCTCCTGCTCCAACTTGCACCCCTGTCCACTTCACGATCGTTGCCAGACATGGCACCAGGTTCCCGACGGCTGAAAACATCAAAAAGATCGGCGCCTTTGACAAGCTGGTGAAGGCCGACGCGAATGGCGACTTGAGCTATCTGCCAGAACTCAAAGCGTGGAAGATGTGGTACAAGGAGGACATGGCTGGGCACCTTACAGCCACAGGCAGAGAAGACCACATTCACCTGGCCAAGAGAATGGTTGAGACGTTCCCTACTCTCCTGACCAAGGACAACCTTCTGGGTGGACGGGTCAAGTTCATCACGAGTTCAGTACCTAGATGCATTAACAGCACCCTCGCTTTCCAAGAAGGACTGAAGGAGCGCTTTGATATTGAAGGTATTGTGTCCAGGATTTGCTGTTGCAGTTATAATAGCAATAGTGTTTTGGACCATTTTCCTAAGACTTAAGTCACAAATTTGACATTTTGGCCTCAGTCTTTTAAGAGGATGTAATATTAATATGATATACACTCCTGGTCAAAAGTCTTAATACTACTGGTCAAACATTTTAGTACACTACCAGCCAAACGTTTTAGTACACTACCAGTCAGATGTTTTAGATCACTACCAGTCAAATGTTTTAGTACACTACCAGTCAAACATTTTAGATCACTTCCAGTCAGATGTTTTAGATCACTACCAGTCAAACGTTTTAGATCACTTCCAGTCAAACATTTTAGTACACTACCAGCCAAACGTTTTAGTGCACTACCAGTCAAACGTTTTAGATCACTTCCAGTCAAACGTTTTAGTACACTACCAGTCAAACGTTTTAGATCACTTCCAGTCAAACATTTTAGTACACTACCAGCCAAACGTTTTAGTGCACTACCAGTCAAACGTTTTAGATCACTTCCAGTCAAACGTTTTAGTACACTACCAGTCAAACGTTTTAGATCACTTCCAGTCAAACATTTTAGAACACTACCAGTCAAACGTTTTAGATCACTTCCAGTCAAACATTTTAGTACACTACCAGTCAAATGTTTTAGATCACTACCAGTAAAACATTTTAGTACACTAGCAGTTAAACATTTTAGTACACTACCAGCCAAATGTTTTAGATACACTACCAGCCAAACGTTTTAGTACACTACCAGTCAGATGTTTTAGATCACTACCAGACAAATGTTTTAGTACACTACCAGTCAAACATTTTAGATCACTACTAGTCAAACATTTTAGATCACTACCAGTCAAACGTTTTAGATCACTTCCAGTCAAACATTTTAGTACACTACCAGTCAAACGTTTTAGTGCACTACCAGTCAAACGTTTTAGATCACTTCCAGTCAAACGTTTTAGTACACTACCAGTCAAACGTTTTAGATCACTTCCAGTCAAACATTTTAGAACACTACCAGTCAAACGTTTTAGATCACTTCCAGTCAAACATTTTAGTACACTACCAGTCAAATGTTTTAGATCACTACCAGTAAAACATTTTAGTACACTAGCAGTTAAACATTTTAGTACACTACCAGTCAAATGTTTTAGATCACTACCAGTCGAACGTTTTAATACACTACCAGTCAAATGTTTTAGATCACTACCAGTCAAACATTTTAAAACACTAGCAGTTAAACATTTTAGATCACTTCCAGTCAAACATTTTAGTACACTACCAGCCAAACGTTTTAGTGCACTACCAGTCAAACGTTTTAGATCACTTCCAGTCAAACGTTTTAGTACACTACCAGTCAAACGTTTTAGATCACTTCCAGTCAAACATTTTAGTACACTACCAGTCAAACGTTTTAGATCACTTCCAGTCAAACATTTTAGTACACTACCAGTCAAATGTTTTAGATTACTACCAGTAAAACATTTTAGTACACTAGCAGTTAAACATTTTATTACACTACCAGTCAAATGTTTTAGATCACTACCAGTCGAACGTTTTAATACACTACCAGTCAAATGTTTTAGATCACTACCAGTCAAACATTTTAGTACACTAGCAGTTAAACATTTTAGTACACTACCAGTCAAATGTTTTAGATCACTACCAGTCGAACGTTTTAATACACTACCAGTCAAATGTTTTAGATCACTACCAGTCAGACGTTTTAGATCACTACTAGTCAAACATTTTAGATCACTACCAGTCGAACGTTTTAATACACTACCAGTCAAACGTTTTAGTACGCTACCACTCAAACGTTTTAGATCACTACTAGTCAAACATTTTAGATCACTACCAGTCAAACGTTTTAGATCACTCCCAGTCAAACATTTTAGTACACTACCAGCCAAACGTTTTAGTACACTACCAGTCAAATGTTTTAGATCACTACCAGTCAAACGTTTTAATACACTATCAGTCAAACGTTTTAGTACACTACCAGCCAAACGTTTTAGATACACTCCCAGTCAAACATTTTAGTACACTACCAGCCAAACGTTTTAGTACACTACCAGTCAAATGTTTTAGATCACTACCAGTCAAACGTTTTAATACACTACCAGTCAAATGTTTTAGATCACTACCAGTCAGACATTTTAGATCACTACTAGTCAAACATTTTAGATCACTACCAGTCAAACGTTTTAGATCACTCCCAGTCAAACATTTTAGTACACTACCAGCCAAACTTTTAGTACACTATCAGTCAAACGTTTTAGTACACTACCAGCCAAACGTTTTAGTACGCTACCAGCCAAACATTTTAGCACACTACCAGCCAAATAGTTTAAATTACTACCAATCAAACGTTTTAGTACACTACCATCAAATTTTAGATCACTACAGTAAAACTTTTAGATCACTACCAGTCAAACGTTTTAGATCTTCCAGTCAAACATTTTAGTACACTACCAGTCAAACGTTTTAGTACACTACCAGTCAGATTTTAGATCTTCCAGTCAAACGTTTTAGTACACTACCAGTCAAAATTTTAGATCACTACAGTCAAACATTTTAGATCACTACCAGTCAAACGTTTTAGTCACTTCCAGTCAAACTTTTAGATCACTCCAGTCAAACGTTTTAGACACTACCAGTCAAATTTTAGATCACTAGCAGTAAAACGTTTTAGTCACTACCAGTCAAACGTTTTAGATCACTCCCAGTCAAATTTTAGACACTACCAGTCAACGTTTTAGATCACTAACAGTCAAACATTTTAGATACACTACCAGTCAAACGTTTTAGTACACTACCAGTCAAACGTTTTAGTACACTACCAGTCAAACGTTTTAGATACACTACCAGTCAAACGTTTTAGTACACTACCAGCCAAACGTTTTAGTACACTACCAGTCAAACGTTTTAGTACACTACCAGCCAAACGTTTTAGTACACTACCAGCCAAACGTTTTAGTACACTACCAGTCAAACGTTTTAGATACACTACCAGTCAAACGTTTTAGTACACTACCAGTCAAACGTTTTAGATACACTACCAGTCAAACATTTTAGTACACTACCAGTCAAACGTTTTAGATACACTACCAGTCAAACGTTTTAGTACACTACCAGCCAAACGTTTTAGATACACTACCAGCAAAACGTTTTAGATCACTACCAGTCAAATGTTTTAGATCACTGATGGTGTGAGTTCCTGCTGTATTAAAAAGAAAACCTGAATGAAGCCCTTTTACATACTCATGTCCACTCCTTGTGTGAACTGAATGTTTCTCAGATAAGAAATTCCCGTACACGGTGAACGACACTCTGATGCGCTTTTTCGCTTCATGTGAACGTCTGGTGGAGACGGTGTTGGACAACCCAGAAGCTTCCATACAGGCCACCCTCTTCAAAAGCGGCCCAGAGATGGAGAAGCTTAGGAGGAAACTGTCCGGAATGCTGCAGATCCCTTACGTCAACATCACTGCGGGTTAGTGTGTTATTCTCACGTTTCCTTCATATAGATTTGTTATTCAGAACCTGGCTCACAAGGTTTCGCCAAAAGAAATCTTCCATGGATTTCAAAATAGCGATAGTAGCAAAAAGTAGCCATATTTGTAAGGAGATTGTTTTAATGAATGGATAGTTCCACTTACAGAACTCTTTCAAAAAACCCTCAAAACCACAAACTGATAAGAATAAGAGATAATGAGCCAAACCTTCTAAAATTTGACGACTGAGAAGTAACAGCTATATTTGATAGTTCAATTGACTGTTTACTGTCATATTAGTTAATTGGAGAGGGGTTAGAATCTGGAGGTTAATTCCATATTCTTTGTAATTTTAAAAGACTTTGTCCATGTTTCCACTAAAGTGGTTACCCAACAAACCAGTTGTGCTCAAGTACTGTGCATATGTTTTTGGCCACTTGGGTATATTATATTATATTATATTATATTATATTATATTATATTATATTATATTATATTATATTATATTATATTATATTTATGATTGGAATAAAATTAAACATATTAATGTTTGTGTTTAGTGTTAGTGTTTTCTTTTAAAGTAAAACTGTTGAACACTGTAAATGAGGTCTGAATGGGTTTAATTCTGGACAGTATGTTAAATCTTAGGTTATTTAATGTGCACAGCAAGTGTTTAATTATTGTAATCTACTAAAAAGGAGACTGGTTAGGTAGCTGGTAAACCTAGTTAAACTTTGAGCTTTTAACTTTTTCTGTAAAGAGAATACTGACGTATAGACATATATAGAGCATTTTTTTAACAATTAAAAATTTACACCAGGACCGGGCCCGAGAAGCCATTTAAGAGAGCAATAGCAAGATTTACTGGTGTTTCTTTCCTGTCTAGACACCGTGGAGACAGCATTCTACCTGTGTGCCTATGAGTTTACCATCCGTGGACTGAACTCCCCCTGGTGCAGGCTGTTTGACAGAGCAGATGCAGAGGTATGCTGCTGGACATTTCTCCTATGTGTTATGTAGAAACAACGGATTACTGTAAACAGGTTCCTCAGATTAGGAATAGCGGCCTGTGGTCAGTTTGTAAATGTTATATCTTAATGAATTCAGCTAGATGGTCACATAAAGCTCCTACTACATTCCTCATATTAGGTTTAAGAGCCTTTGTACTTCTGGAGTTAGTTATAGAGTTGTATGCAAAAGTCTGAACGCATGCTTTCTTGATAGACACACTTTCTTCAGTGAACAAACTTAAATATGATCATTTTCTGCAAAGGGAACTTCATAATTGGCTCAGTTAATATTAAAAGAAGAAAACAGATGTTTGTTCTCTTGATGTTGACATATTGTGTTTGAAAATGAACATAACATGTCAGTAGTCAGTATGACTGTATACAGTAATGATTAAAGGTTTGGGCGTTTATTCTAATTAGTGAAGCTTTAGGCCAAGGGTGCCTTTTTGCTTAAATTCAATGCTTCCAATGTTTATTATTTCAAATTGTGATTATGATTATGCTTATGTGATATACACTATATCTGTTTAATATCTAATAATAATCAGTACAACATTTTCTAGTTAAATCGAGAAGATCATTAATTATATTGCCCCCTCCAACCCTCATACCAAACACATACGGTCTGCTGTTTTAACAAAATCCTTGAATAAAACCACATATTTAATCATTTTATCCAATCTAATACACAGAGGGCGTATTAGCTACAAACCATAAATGAGTCCAGAGATTAGCACTTTTTATATATCACCATCTGGCTACTGGTCTATCGCTGATGTGATCTGATTACATGGATCTATCACCCAGACATAATATACACATCATAAACTGAGAGAAATGATTATAGACTATTAAAAGATTACCTCCACAGTTTACCTCCAAATGTAGTGAAACAACTGAGACATGTTTGGTGTCCAGAGTTGGCTTCTTATCTTCATACACTGGTTTTATGAGGCTAATGTGGCTGACGAGTCAATGAGGTCTATGTACACCAATCAACACTGTACACACTTTATACCTAATTCATTACACTCTCCTCAAACCATGGCGAGCTCTCGCTGAGAAAGCTTTAATGGACTTAACATCCTACATTTATATGACTGGACACCAGCAGCTTCTTCGTTAAGGCTGTGTGTCACACCATGGTTTGAGGAAAATGTGTGATGCTAATTGATGGAATTTAAGCTTCTATTAGTTGTAAACTACATTAGCCTTGTAACGCCAGAGCAAATTCCATTTTACTGATCAATGACATTAGAGGTATGAGAAAAGTGTGCACTCAGATTTATTATTCAGGTTTGTGGCTTGAAAAAAATTATAGTCTTACTATAAAAAGTGTGATGAATATATGTCCAATGAAAAATATGGATGTCCATCTTTGTTGATTGGAATTTTTCTGCATTATTTAAACACAATGGTGCTTTTTACACTGTGTAAAACAATTATGATGACTGGACCAATGAAAATGCTCCAAAATAGCTTGGACAAAAATCTGGTTCTATTGACTTACATTGAAAGTAAAGAATGTTTTTGTCCTCTCCTGTAAAGTTACTATTTTGGAGATACTTGTGTTTCTTTGGACAGCGATGATATGCACACAGCTGTCATTAAACATCTATATATACTGTATCATTGTCATATTTATTGTTATTATTTATTTATTTGCACCTCTGAAAGATGGAAAGTAAATTAGTTTTGTGGGCTGTTCACCGTTTTAAGTGTAACATGTCTAACAGGTGGTAGACTACGCCTCTGACCTGGGCCTGTATTATAAGAGAGGCTACGGCCACGAAATCGACAGCATGGCCAGCTGTGTTCTCTTCCACGACCTCTTCAACCGCCTCCAAACAGCCGCTAACCAAGTCAGGTAAGAGCTACAAAACACTTTCTAATTATGCTTATTGTACAGTCAGTGTTGTTTATTTATTTATTTATTTGAACATTAATGTTCAGGAGTAATTGCATCATTTTGAATACATCATGGTAAATATATATATATATATATATATATTATGGGTGTAAGAAAATATCGAAATATCGGGATATTATATATAGTGATACTGTATCGATTCTCAAAAACACAGTATCAATACACAGATTCCTGACAGACAGTGAATCATTGTGTATTGTGTTTAAACCTCTGACCACTTGATGGCAGTGTTGTAATCCATTTTCAGCATCACTCCAACATTAACAAGAAGCACAAGGGCGCAGTGCTATTGTAAGCATTAGTAAACCTGATCGTATAGTGGTGTTCTTTGTGTGTTCGTTGTCTAGGTCTAGGATTTAAAAGATCCAACCAAATAAAGACACAAGGAGAGTGTATAAGAAAACCCAAATGTTTATTTTCAGAGAAACTCTTAGAAACTATTGTCGGTTTACTTTGGATTTGGCTGATTGGCAGAGAATAAATGCTTCAATAAGGCAATGACATGTTAAGCCATCCCTCCCAGTCTTTGGCTAAAATTAGTTGTAGTACTGTAACAGACCACAAGTGTCGAGAGTTGGATGATATGGATGAAGTTAAAACCGTAAACTTTTGATATAATAACACTGACCTTCACTGGAAATATGGAACATTTCGTTTAGACCATTTACCTTACTTGATTGTTCAGTCTTTTTTTTTTATCGTTGCCCTACATTCTCTCCCTTCTTCCCTCAGCGCCGGTCAGGCCGTGTCCGAGCCGGTCACAGTGGAGATCGGGCATGCCGAAACACTGCTGCCTCTTGTGACCCTGCTGGGCCTGTTCAAGGACAAGACCCCTCTTACCGCCGACAACTACGCCTCCCAGCTCAACCGTGCTTTCAACGGTGGACACATCACACCCTACATCGGGAACCTGCTGATGGCACTGTACGACTGTCCTGATGGCTTCCGGCTGCAGATGCGTGTGAACGAGAAACCAGTGCAGGTGCCGGGTCTCGATGAGTTCTCGCCTCTGTTTGAGGACGTCAAAGAACGGTATCACCAGACGCTGGGCTGCAACCAAGAAGCCATCTGCAAAATGAACAAGTAAAGAGATCAAAGAGACTACACTGACAAAAGTGATGCGCTGAATTGACTTGGTTTGATCTTTTAGTGTTTTTACTTTTGCCCATCATTCTGCTCATGTACCAATTTTATTCATAGGGACTCGATTTACAGATTTGAGTCATTCATAGAGATGACCATAGGGATGTGCGAACAATATTCAGACAGCTGCTGAAGTTTTTTAATGCATACTCTATCAGACTGAACAGATCATCTCCAACTGGGTTCCTTCTGCACCATAGCTTTGCAGAGATTAGCATTTAGTCTCAGTCCAGCTCACAAAGGCTATAGAGCTGCCTTTCTACCTCTAAAAAAATCTCAGACAGAGGCTCCACACTGCCCTCCGGTGGTGTATAGAGAGTTCAGCCCATGTTTCTTATATATTATCTAACATTGGAGAGAAGCTAAATTTTAGTTCAATATTATTTAATAATTAAAACTTGGATCTGATTCAGCTCATCACTTTTCTCAGTGTATAGCTCTAAGTCCCAAAGAACACTATGCACCTCCTCTTTCTGAGTTACACTTGAACATTATAGATGTCCCAGTCCTGTTTGTCCACAGTCCTGTCTCATTTACCATTGATGGCTGCAGAGAAACAGATTCAGTTCAATCCAGTTAACACATTTACGTGCACTTGGGTAATCAGATTGTGAGGAAACTCCTGGTCTTCATGAGTGAGGCAGTGATTGGATTTCCGCTTTGCTGCTGGGCGACCAATAAGCAAACAAGAATAAGACACGCTGTAAACGTAACAAGACGACTCAAACTTCATGCTGCTAGGTTTTTAAACATCGAGCCACTGTAGGTACTTTATCATCTAGACAATGAAGAACGTCTAAATCCTTCATTTCGTCAAATGTGTCGCTCCAGAAGTGTTTTGTTGCCGTCTCTCAGTTGGTGTATTAATCACTGCTTGCTTATTTACCACTGTAAGAGTATACATGTACTGAAATCCAATTATTGGGCCAATATCCAGCTCTTCTTGGACTTAAGCCCACTACATTATCATCTGAATCATCAGGTAACTGCAGAAATCCAATCATGATCAGATTACTAAGTGCACTTAAATACATTAATTGAGTATCTGTTGACGAATCTGATTAGAGTTGTTCTATATTCATTGCTAAGGCAGTTGAATGCTTTAAAAACATCAGCGACTTGTCCTAAAATGCTTTGATGGATGTTCGGATTGGACTGGGCCATCTTTATCTATCACACAGGGTTCACCTGGTTGAATCAGGTGTGTTAGAACAGGGAATGCAGGAAGATGGACAGTGCATAGGTTCTAAAGACTTGGATCAATGGGAAGAAGGCTCAATAGCCAACTGACCAGTTCAATCGCTTAATAATGGGGTCATAGCATCTTTTTTCTTCACACTTACACAGATTTTTGTCAGTCCTAGTATCTGAGTGTACTAAGATTGTATAAGCTTAAGTTACTGCATCTGTAATGACTGTTGTTTCTTTTTCTCCTAAATGCATTCACTGTATCACAACAATTAACGCAAAATAAAAAAGCCTTGATATCAGATTTGTTGTTTCATTTTCCAAAAAAAAAAACACTTCAAAGTTCAGTTAAACCTGGAGTTCCCCGCCCTGTTCAGAATGCCCCCCTTTTTTAAAGGCTCCAAAATATTTTTTGACCAAAAAATAACGTTTGCGATTTCTCCTGAGTTTCATTTAAAGGACTCTTAATTCAGAGAATCCCACATAACCCTACCTTTATGTTTCACTACCAAGCAGAAAGGGTGTCAGTGTTAATTCTTGCTTTGCCATTTACATGGCTTTTAACTGCCAAACATGGTTTCTTGCCAAGAGCTGGCTGCCGCAGTGGCTTGTCAAGATCTTTAGCGATTGTAGCACTTACTCTTCCTTTCTTTATCTACCTGACTTCTATCTATCTAGACTGACAAACGAAGAAGCTGCTGGTGTTCCCAGAGTCCAGACCTTAACCTCACTCAATGTGTTCCAGTTGGAAAAACAGAAAAACAAAAAAAAAGACTGAAAATTATCCCTGCAGATAAACTAGTCTCCTGAAATCAGGGGTGTAGATTTGGTAGGGACAAAACACCCACCCACCAAACACTGGGACACATTTACTTAAGGGCTCACCATTGATGCAGTCTCCTTTCCTGCTCATAATTACAGTGGCGTGCCTAAAATAAGGCCCCGCCTACATACTAATACTCTAAAACACTTGGGTGTGTCTAAAATCGCCTACTTGCCTACACTTTAGTAGGCTAGTCTGTCCGAATACTCAGTTGCCATTGAGTGGTTCGTGAACGTTACCTGGGAGACATTTTTAAGTAGGCGACTGCAGCACACTGTGCTATCCCATCATGCAACTGCGGATGAATTCAAAGTGTGTGTGTACGTAGCTACTGCTGGTGAACTGCTGCTACGGAAGTTAGAGATACTTACGTTTCTTCTGAGGTAAAAAATGATTAAATTCCTGATTGGTCTTCTCCGAGTTACAGCTCAACACCGTCTTGAGTACAGATTCAGACAAAAAGCAGAGCAGCGCCACAAAAGGTATCTAAAATGATGCTGGTACTAATGGTGGTCGTAGTACATCCGAGGTCAGGTTCTAAAACAGCTACTACTCTACTGCTTAGTAGTACCTACTGACTTAGTAGGCGAATTCGGACGCACCCAAAGTGTCTTAGAGTGTTAATCTGTAGGCGGAGCCTATTATGAGCTGGAAGTGAGGCTACATGTCTGTCAAGTTTATTTGTGTTTTTTTACAACGATGTTCTCTCAAAGCAGCTTTACAGAGTTTTGAAAACAGACAGTTACGACATATATCCCCCAGTGAGCAAGCCAGAGGCAACAGTGGCAAGAACACCTCCCTCAGACTGGAGAAAGAAACCTTGGGAGGAACTAAGACTCACAAGAGGAGACCCATCCACCTCTGGTAAAACAGCATTTACAGTTTAATAAACTAAGTACCAAAGAAAATAGTCTCTGTTTGAAATCTGGATAGCAAAGCTTTAGAAGCTGCACAGGTAGAGGCAGTCTCTGACTGAGGCAGCCTCTGACTGAGTCAGTCTATGACTGAGGCTTTATGTAAAGTGGGGGTGAGCTGAAACAGTCCCATCCTATCTCAATGCTGGTGCATCTGGATGGCACAGTGATGTAATTAAGAGTGTAGCAGTTGACACTAATAGACAGGAGAGCTGGCTGGTGATGGGTGAGGAGGAGGCCCTGATGGTCAGGTCAGGGCCCTCACGGACACATGATGAGCACTTATATTTTGAAGTAAATGTGTCCCAAAGTTTGGTGGGTGGATGTTGTGTCTCTACCAAATCTACACCCCTGATTTTAGGAGCCTAATGTTGGGTTTTCAGAGAAATCTGCAGGAAGTATAGGTTTAGATGTTTTCTGCGTTTTCTATTTCTCCAAGTAGAACACAGTCAGTGAGGTTGAGGTCTGGACTCAGCAGCAGCCTCTTTGTTTGCCTGATTCTCAGTAGTGGCTTCTAGACAGACTCTCCACAGCATTCAGCTATACATCCATCTACCCATTATGCTCTGCTTTATCCTGTTAATCGGTGTCACAGGGGGGCTGGAGACAATCTCTGCGTCATCGGGCGAAGGCAGGTACACAATGGACATGTCAGCAGTCCATCACATGGCCAACACACACTCACATACACACTCTCACCTACGGACAATTCACAGTGAGCGATCAACCTACATGCATGTGTTTGGACTGTGGGGGGAAACTGGAGTACCCGGAGGAAACCCACTCCACTTATTAAATAGGAGCGCTGTGTACTCCTGCACTTGCAGACTGTAGTCCATCTGATTCACTGTATACTTTTGTTAACCTGTCCTTTAGTGGTCAAGACGCCCACAGGACCACCTCAGAGCAGGTATTATTAGTGGTAGTAGCACTGCAGTGACACTGACATGGTGGTGGTGTGTTAGTGTATGTTGTGCTGGTATGTGTGGATCAAACACAGCAGTGTTGATGGAGTGTTTAAACAACTCAGAGTCACTGCTGGACTGAGTATCGTCCACCAACCAGTAGGGGTGTGCCATATCGTATTGTACACAATAATATCGCCAACAGTTTTATGTATCGTGAACGATATTATACCCTGAAATATCATGCCATATCACCCATCCCTACTTATTACATCAGGTACTACTTTTTACTGTTTTTAGCAAAAGAAAAATTCTCACTTTTCTCATTTCCCATTATATATCTACTAGAGACAGATTTTATCTGTCCAGTATCATTCATTTTACTTCAGTTCTGGATATATGGAGATATTTGGAGTGCATTATTTAGTATCGTGACATTCTGGATCATTGACTTCTGTTACAATCTGATAAAAATATACTTCTATTTTTTAATATCTCAGTTAGGGGTGTGCCATATCATATCATATGGAATAATAAAATCAAATTTTCATTTTGTTGCAGTAGTGTATTCTTGAAATATTTTTTTTAATTCAATGTTTTGTCATATCGCCAAGAGTATCATTATCCCAAAAATACCATGAAATATTGTGATATTATTGTAGGGCCATATCGGCCACCCCTACCAACCAGCAATATCCAGAGTCCAGTGGACTAGAGGATGACCAACACAAACGGTGCAGCATCAGATGAGCTATGGTCTCTGACTTTACATCTACAAGGTGAACCAAACAAGAGTGTCTAATAGAGTGTGCAATCAATTAACCACTCGGATTGAATTCTGGTGTGTAAAAGCAAACCAGCAACATAAGCCCAGAATAGGTTCTGGATGCAGAAGCAAGCATTCGGGACAAGTGTGAAAACGACACAAAATTCACTTTTTAGACAGAAGAAAATTGAAAGCAGTTTTTTTTTCTTTTTATTGTGTTAGTCTGCTTTGTTTCCATCAGTTTGTTTTATTTTCAGGTCCACAGGCAGCTGCGTAGAGGATGCCAAGGCTAGAAGAGTTCACTGCACTATTTTGTAAGACAATTAAAAATAAAGCAACTGTGCATTAACATCTGCATGTTTGTTGCAAAGACTGAGTGTCCTCCTTTTCACTTCAAAACTAAGTATATACTAAATATGTATGTAAGTATGTACTTTGGCCATAGTGCTGAACCACTTGCTGAAACTTTGGCCAGGGATGCTGAGACAGGCGTCTCACTGCTGTCTAAATAAAAACGTGCATCTCCATTTTTGTGGATTTTTATTTTTCTGCATCATTCGAACACAGCAGCTGCCGTTTACACTGTGAGAACATTTCATGGTGAATGGACCAATAGAACTGCTCCAGAATAGCTTTGAAAGAATTCTGGTTCCATTGACTTGCATTGAAAGTAAAGACTGTTTTTGGCCTCTCCTGTAAAGTTTCCAGTTAACTTAACAATATTTGTTTCTCATTGGACAGCGACGATACATGGATATGGGCTTTTGCTGGACCTGGCAACTCTACACTCTGGTGCGCCACATCGGTTGTGTCCTTGTCAGTTGTTCCACTGGCAGACAGTGTCCTGGTCGCAGCCAGTCAGCAGCTGGTGATATCGTTTCCTAACGTCCTCATAAAGGGGCGAGGGGTCAGCGAGGCCAGGAAGGGTCACTAGTTTCTCGTTCATCCGCACCTGCATTCTCACACCGTCGGGGCAGTTGTACAGAGTCACCAGCAGGTTGGCAGCGTAGGGCATGAACTGCCCGCAGCGGAACGCTCGGTTGAGCTGAGAGGCGAAGTTGCCGGAGGTGAGAGTGGTCTTGTCTTTAAAGAGGTCCAGCAAGGTCAGAAGAGGCAGCAACGTTTCAGCATGACCGATCTGCACCATCACCGCCTCCGACACGGGCAGACCAGACCTGAGAGAGAGAGAGAGAGAGAGAGAGAGAGAGAGAGAGAGAGAGAGAGAGAGAGAGAGAGAGAGAGAGAGAGAGAGAGAGAGAGAGAGAGAGAGAGAGAGAGAGAGAGAGAGAGAGAGAGAGAGAGAGAGAGAGAGAGATAGTCATGGACTTTTTTCAATTTTTAATCTGTTTTCTCTAAATTTTTAGATATTTATATCTTTATTACAGCTAAATTGATGCTGTATATATCAACATGACTGTGTGATAAGTCACAATTAAAAACTGTTTTTTATTATATATAAAAAAAGGGCGCTATATATACACTACCGTTCAAAAGTTTGGGTTAGGGTTATCACAGTGAAATGTTCTTGTTTTCAATAGAGTATCTTCTTCCCTCAACACAACAATGGACTGACGGGTCTCTAAAGAAAGTTGTTCCTTTCTGGTCATTTATAGTCGGTTAGCAAGCCATCAACTGCTGATGCTTCAGATACTAAACTAACCTAGAATGTTGTTCTCCCTTTTATTCTCACTTATTAGTAGAATGTTTTTCAGCGGTGCATCACAATTGAGCAAGAGTGTCCTAACAACCAATTAGCCCAATAACATCCTTAACTTGGATTGGCGGCCAGAGATTTAGGCAGAGGACTGAGAATTGCTGATAATAGGACTATATGCAAAATAAGCCTTTATACAAAAATAGTCTTTAATACAAACCTTTTTATTCTTTAAAAATCATCTGATACACTTACATTAATTGTGAAATGGACAATATTGTTTGTGAATTGCATGAAAATTGCATGAAATTAAATTCTAAAGTGATCCTAAACTTTTGAGCGGTAGTGTATGTATATATATATATATATATATATATATATATATATATATATATATATATATATATATATATATATATATATATATATAGTTTATTTAGGGCTTTTTTAACAAACACTGGTGGTAAAATAAAAAGAAACTGTAGCTCTTACTGGATTTCGCCAGCTGATTTGTTTAGGCGGTTGAACAGGTCGTGGAAAAGAATGCAGCTGGCCTTGCTGTTGATGTCGTGGCCGAAACCTTTCTTCCAGTAGTGCTTCAGGTCACCAGCGTACTCCACTACCTAATACACATATATAACAACATTAAATGCGAGCAACACCTTAAAACCACCTGAAAAGCACAAGCAGCTCTATTTCTGAAACAATCAGAAGTACTATCAACTTGACATTCACAATTAGGTAGAGAAGCACTGATACCACTGAATACTAAGTACTGATACTGATACTAACTCTATGTAACCCAACTGGGGTGCGTTTCCCAAACCGATCCTAACGCTAAGTACTTCGTAACTTCATTCTTAAGAACATTCTTAAAATAACGAATGTTTCTGAAAAGCCTTCGTAACTAACGTAGTATGTAAAGTCGTTCGTAAACGTAAGAGTAATCCGACCCACTCGTAACTCGGTAAGTTCTCCTTAACTCGAAGTTCAAGTGCTATTCTGTCTCAAAAACAAAAGAGGGCGCTAACCATCCTTTTAAAAATGCAGTGTTCTGTGCATGGACGCTACACGTATTTATGAATCAGGTGAATCATGGGATAGCACAGTGTGCTATGTTCGCATATATAAACATAGCTGCTGATTCAGGAGGTCATCCGGGTACCGTTCACCTTCTACTCAATGCCTACTGAGTATTCAGACATACTAGCTGCGCTCGCCTACTGATTTCACTACTGAGTAGTAGACAAGTAGGCGATATCGGACGCACCTTTACTTTAATAGTCACCATGTTTTATATAATGTGATGTAGTTTTCCTGTAAATGTGTTTAACGTTAAAAATCAATCAGGTGTCAAATTTAAGGAAAAACCTTACGGATGAAACATAAGCGTTACAGACAGGTGTGCATTTGACAGTCTAGCACTCCACTACTCCACTCAGAGACACGTATACAAGCGTTTATCTGTTTTGCATCACAGTGGAAAGAGAAGATTACTTTAAAGACTGCTCAACCACCAGTGTTTCAGCGGAAACTGTGACTAAACTGACCTTTGCCTGTTGATCGGTGGTGAGGATCATCAGTAAGCAGGACTGAAAACTGTGGTGGAAAGTTCACATTCATTGACATATGATATGTGAGCACAGCCGTCACTCAGATAACCGATAATGTCAATAGAGGACGTGATCAGACTGTATCAGCAAGAACGCTCCATCCACATCTACATGGAGAGGGAGATTATAGCAGTGATGCTCACAGACGATGGTCTATAACAGGGGTATATAGACCATCGCAAGAAATGGTCTCCGGACCATCATAATTCCTAACTTGTGTTATGATTCAGTGCCACATCAAGTTTACTGAAGTAGCCTAGTATCAGCATCTTATACCATCAGCTACTGAAACACCAATACATCCCACATACCGTTCAGGGGTGCGTTTCCCGATAACGATTGATCTTAGTGATTTACGAACAACTTTAAGAATGACGTAATTTTAAGAACCCCAATTTTTCGAGTGTTTTCCAAAAGCCTCCAAACTTACGAACTAGTTTCAAGAAGCTCTTTGTTGACTCCGCCCCCGTGTCCTAATTATTATGCCACAATTGTATCGTTTTGTAAATAATTATACTAAAAAAGAACAACAAATAAGGATTTATATTACTTTTATGTGAAAATAAATAAATAAAAACATTGCGCTTGCAATTGTTGTCTATAAAGCTCTGGGAAGTTCTATAGATAAAGAGAAATAGCAGAAATGGGCGGAGATTGCTAGGAATATAAGTGCCTATAGTGTTTATCACATACTCACCTTTGTCAGCGTTCCAATTGGTAATTTATATGTGTACGTAATTGATCACTTAGTTTGATTGGTTAAGGGATAACAAGCTTAGTAAGCCAATGTGTAATATTTAAAAAGATTATATATGTATTAATTTACTTCTACGACTGTAACACTGGAAGAAAATCTGTAAAGAAAATATGTAAATTGTATATGTGTATATCAACAAATAATGTATTGTACTTTAAGCAGTTTAAACTGTCTGTTTCACGCGATTACAATGTTTCAATGTGTCATTTACGTAATTCAATTACACTTTCAAAAGTGATTATAAATCTTCATGGATTCATGTTTGTATAAATATGTGTAGCGTCCATGCACAGAACAATGTTTATAAAAGTATGATTAGCGCCCTCTTTTGTTTTTAAGACAGAATTGCACGTGAACTTTGAGTTAAGAAGAACTTAACAAGTTAAGAGTGGGTCGGATTACTCTTACATTTATGAACGACTTTACGTACTACGTTAGTTACGAAGGCTTTCGGGAAACATTCATAATTTTAAGAATGTTCTTAAGTATGAAGTTACGAAGTACTTAGCGTTACCAACATTTTGGGAAACGCACCCCAGTATATTTCATTTCAGTATAAATTATTCTCAATAGTTTATTGGTTTGGGTCCGCATTGGACAACGTCTGGGTCCGGATACGGACCGCAGTCCGCCTATTAGTGACCCCTGATCTATAAAGATAGAGTGATATGGTCAGACCAGACCTCCATCACCATATTCTCTAGAGGGCGCATACACGTACACACACACAGGACATTACTAGTACCATGAACTTCATCTATAGTAACATCAGCTGATTCTTAGGCTCTGAATTCTCCATACCTGTGCATCCGACTCGTCAAACAGTTGGCACCAGGGTGAGTTCACTCCGAGGATGGTAAAGTCATATGCACACAGGTAGAAAGCTGCCTCCACAGAGTCTGCTCAAGAAAACCAAACACAGGTGAGGTTGAATGAATACAGGGCTTTCTAAACCTATGAGGGTCCTGGAGTAGCGTTGGCAGAGGTATAAAGAGTACTAAACCTTCTGCTTATCTATAAGGTACTACTTAATAAGTATTTACTAACATGTAATTACAAGTCCGAGTATTGGGTTTTAACAAGTCACGTGTTTCCAATCTATGTAAATATCCAAAAATGAAAGCGAGTAGGCCTGTGCCTGCTGGATCCCAATCATACTGCCCCCACTTGAGTCCAGGACCAACAAACACTGAACTGCACCACGTAATCCCATTAAAAACTATGACAACAACTGTACCTGAGCAAACGCTTCCATCTAGTGTTCTATCAGCACACTAACAGCATAGCACAGGACTCTGATCAAGCACTGCTGCTTACTGCAGATAAACAGGCACAGCACATTTTTGCTAAATCCTGAGAACAATGGCTTCACAATAGAGACAGTCAACGACTACAGGACCTGCAGCTCAAACACTAAACAAACAATATGCAGATTCAAACATCAACTCCCAATGTGACCAGTTCTTCAGCTCACATGAAGCTATATGGGCAAGGCTTCTGGATACTGTAACCACGCTTTACGTTGACGAACTAGTCCAGCCTAAATTATTTTGCAGTCTCTGTAAAGACCTGCATGAAATCATCTGACATTAGCCATAAAATGCTTATATATATATATATATATTATATGTACATCGACCAGCCATAACATTGAAACCACCCCCTTGTATCTAAACACACTGTGTGTAGAGCAGGTATTATTTGGGTGGTGGGTCATTCTCAGCAGTGCAGTGACTCGGTTGGGTGTGTTAATGTGTGTTGTGCTGGTGTAAGTGTCCACTCACTGTCCACTCTATTGGACACTCCTACTTCTTGCTTCTCCACTGTGTAGATGTGAAGTCTGAGACAGTAGCTCATCTGTTGCTGCACAGTTTGTGTTCTCTAGTCCTTCATCAGTGGCCACAGGATGCTGCCCACAGGACACTCTTGTTGGTTGGTGGGCTAGTCTCAGTCCAGCAGTGACACTGAGGTGTTTAAACACTCCAGCAGCAGCACTGCTGTGTCTGATCCACTCATACCAGCACACACTAACACACCACCACCATGTCAATGTCGCTGCAGTGCTGAGAACGACCCACCTCCCTAATACTACCTGCTCTGTGGTGGTAAAAGGGGATAAAGAATGGATGCAGTGAATCAGATGGACTACAGTCTGTAGGTATATGATAAGTGGAGCTGATACAATGGACAGGGACTGTGTAGATATAAGGGGGTGGTTTTAATGTTATGGCTGATTGGTGTATGTACCTGATAGCACCTGAGTATATGAGTTTCCCGCCTAAAATCCATTCAAGCCATACAAGTACATGCGAGGGGAGGGATAAGCAGGTAAAGGAGCCCCCATTGCCGCTGTTTCACCATCATTAACATTACACGCCAACGCTCAGGAGAAACATGTAGAGTCACTGTAGTTTTGTATAGCAACTAAAATGGCTATATGTATGTTGTGGGGGGCCATTGTAACCCCTGGCTCCCCCCACCACCACCACTGAGAAATCTGAGCCTGGACATTTCTGGACAATGCACTATTTCACTGTAGACAGAAACCAGACTAGATGATGATAGAACGTGGAACCTGTATACTGGCACATATACTGGTCATGATTTAAACCACAGACCTATATGAACAAACCACGCCAAGAATCATACTGACCCGCCGTAACGTTCAGGTAAGGGATCTGCAGCCGGTCAGCCAGCTTCTCCTGAACCCTCCTCATCTCTGGGCCGCTGTTGAAGGAGGTGACCTCTACCACGGCCTTTTGGTTCTTCTCCACCGTCTCCACCAGACGAGTGCACGTGTCGAAAAAGCGCATCAGGGCATCGTTCACCGCGTGCCCCAAATCCTCACCTGCAAAGACCAACACCAAAGAACGATAACATAAAGACATGTCTAAAAGCTCGTCAGGATGGTTTCAGAAGTGATGCAGAAGGGAAAGGGTTAACATGTACACAACCAGAAGCGGGTACAGAGTCCAAGCAAACAGTGGACACACATATGTAAACACTTTTGTGTAACAGGGCATCATCTAGTAGTAGAAGGGCTTCTCTAGTGACTTGGTGGACAACAAACAGCAGAGCTGTGTTATACCGTACAGACAAAATACCTTCACTGGTGCAATCTGAATATAGACGCTGTCTGAGGAAAGACATCTAAACTCATGGTTCCACAGAGAATCACTGCCTTTACTGAAGAACCTTCTTTTTTAAGTGTGCAAACTTGGCATTCTAACAATAGAAGAACATGTTTGGTGCTATACAGAACCGTTTTCAGTTCTATATAAAACCATAGGCAGCACATTCTCCATCCATCTAAAGACCCATTTTATCAGGCCAACACCCATTTAAGCAAACGACTGGTTCTATAGAAGAAGAACAACAACAACCACACATTGACCCTTTGTGTTAGCAAACAGAGGAACTTCACCTCTGCATTTAACCCACATATACACACACTAGAGAACGCAAACACACTAGCATGCTTGCTGGTGGATAGAACTATGTTCCTCAATACCACCACCTTTACCCATAAAAAAACATTTTCAAGTGTGTATGTGTGACACTGTACCAACAGAAAAAGTTTTAGTTCCTGTATATAACTATTTTCTAAGGGGTACTGTATAGAACCGTGTGAAGCACATCAATCTGAGGAACCACTTGACCTTAAAAAAAATCATTTAATTTGTTTTCTAAACAGCTATATATGCAACTATATAGTCTTTACTAAGGAACCTGTGAGGAGTGTAACTGTACTAGCTATTCCTGGTTGGAAAAGTTCTATATACAACCATATACTAAAGAACCTTGGAGGAATGTGACTGTACTAGCTAGTCCTGGATGCAAAGGTTCTATATGCAACCATATAGTCTTTACTAAGGAACCTTGGAAGAGTGCACTGTACTAGCTATTCCTGGATGCAAAGGTTCTATATGCAACCATATATTCTTTACTAAGGAACCTGTGAGGAGTGTAATTATACTAGCTATTACTGAATGCAAAGGTTCTATATGCAACCATATAGTCTTTACTAAGGAACCTTGGAGGAGTGTGACTGTACTAGCTATTCCTGGATGCAAAGGTTCTATATACAACCATATAGTCTTTACTAAGGAACTTTTGAGGAATGAAACTGTACTAGCTATTCCTGGATGCAAAGGTTCTATATAGAACCATATAGTCTTTACTAAGGAACCTTTGAAGAGTGTAACTGTACTAGGGATTCCTGGATGCAAAGGTTCTATATACAGCCATATAGTCTTTACTAAGAAACCTGTGAGGAGTGTAACTGTACTAGCTATTCCTGGATGCAAAGGTTCTATATACAGCCATATAGTCTTTACTAAGGAACCTGTGAAGAGTGTAAGTGTACTGGCTATTCCTGGATGAAAAGGTTCTATATGCAACTATATAGTCTTTACTAAGGAACCTGTGAAGAGTGTAACTGTACTGGATGCATCACCTGATATATTAAAGAGCTCCTTCAGTCCTTGCTGGAAAGCGAGTGTGCTGTTCACACATCTGTGTTTGGAGCTTGTGATGAACTTGACCCGTCCACTCAGAAGATTGTCCTTGGTCAGGAGAGAGGGGAACGTCTTGACCAGTCTCTGCGCCAGGTGTCTGTGGTCAGCTCTGCCTTTGTCCACAAGGCGCCCATCCATCTCCTCCTTGTACCACATCTTCCAGGCTCTGAGTTCAGGCAGGTCGCCAGTCGCCGCGCTCTTCACCAGCCGGTACAGCTTGGCCATCTTCTTGATGTTCCCGGTGGTCGGGAACCTGGTGCCATGTCTGATGATGGCCGTGAGGTGGACAGCGTTGCAGGTTGGAGCCGGAGGCTTCACCGCAGAGGTGTTAATGGCGAGAACGTCGTCCAGCAAGTACGGGTTGACCTCTTCGTAGCGGCCTTTGGTGTTGAAGTACCAGGCGAGCGCAGGGATGTCCGAGTCTTTGGAGGTCGCGGAAACTAAAGAAAGGACGTGGAGGACCGAAATGAAGAGCCCGGTTGAGAGAAGTTTCTCGACCATGTTGCCGCTTGTCCAGGAGAAGATCGGTCATCTGCACTGCGATGTGTTATCAGCGCCCTTCGCCCCCCGGAGTCAGGACTGTGTACACTGCGCCCACTCTCGCTTCGGGCCGGTGAATGATCACGTGACTCATGAATCACTTTTGAATCACTTTCGTGCTGCAGACGGACTGTGAATCATCTGCGCGCAACAGGCTGCTCGATTCAGCCAGTGTCGGAGTCGACTCCGAGACCCAATGACGGAAACATATACTGCTGATTCAAAGAATCGATCCAAAGAGTCGACTCTGAGAATCGATTCTATGCGATGACGTAGGAGTTTAATAAACAGCAAAACGTGTAATAAACAGATCTACACAGTACTCTATTATCATAGATGGTATGAGTCTATTATTATTATTAACATAATATCATAGAATATTAATAAAAGAATGCAGTGAGTGCAAATCATTAAAATTCTATTTTTAATAGCAGTGTCTATTTACACTAAGTGAAAATAGTATTAACTACACAGTGTGCCTATTTGTAAGGCATCCAGTAGCTGTTCCACAAGTGCACGAAGTAAGGTAAAACAGAAAACAGTTGCAATAAAAAAAATAAAAATAGAATATAAAATGAACACAATATATAATGTACAAAATAGAAATAGAAAAATAAAGATTTGTATATGACAGCTGCCGTTTTCATTGTGCAAAATAGAAATGCTCCAAAAAAGCTTGGGAAACCAGAAAATTATTATTAACCAGAAAATAAGTATGTGCAGTTTTCTATTCACTCTTCATGTATGTATTTAATATATTAATAAATAAATAAATAAATAAAATATTAATCTAGTAACAGTTATCTCAGGCAATAGAATTATGCTGGTTGATATAGTATAGTGGATAATACTACTAAAACTGGTTAGTAGGAATTATCTGTAAATAGCATAATGTACACTGAGTGTAAGTAGTAAAATCAGGCTACCACACTGAAAATAGATAGCAGCATCATTGTATGTGTCATTAGTGTAAATAGTATTTGCCATTTTACTCGAAAATAGTACAAATTTACAACATATCAAATGCTGAAACTGAGATATTGAGATACTGAGATATCTGAGATACTGAGATACTGAGAGATTTATTGAAAAATATGGGCCCAGAGAAGGCAGCGATGGTGTTGTTTCTGTGTCTGTTTATAACTGGTTACTTCTTTGCATAACAGAGTTCACAGACGATGGTGTTTGGTTGTGTTCCTGAGCCTGTGCAGTGATTTCCAGTATAGGATCAGGTCTAATGCAGTGCTGTCCGAGAGTCTGAAGATAACAACCATTCAGTACTGGTTTTGGTTCTTGTTCCTTACATACAGAGATTTCTCCAGATTCTCTGATCCTTATAATGATCTTGTGTAGTATATACGATTAAATCTCCAGTTCTTTTCTATTTTACGCTCAGAAACATTGCTCTTGAACGGTTGCACTGTTTTCCTGAGCAGTCTTTCACAGACTGGTCACTCCTCACCATCTTTACTTCTACGAGACTCTACTTTCTGGGATGCTCTTTGTAATCATATAGAGTTTTAAGTGATTTGTACATCATTGCAGCACTGCTGTGTCTTATCCACACCAACACAACACACACTAACACGGCACCACAGTGTCAGTGTCACTGCAGTGCCGATTATTACCCACCACCATCATAATATCTGCTCTGTGGTGGTCCCGTGGGTGTCCCGACCACTAAAGAATAGGGTAACAATGTATACAGAGAAGCAGATGGACTATAGTCTGTAAGTGTAGAACTACAAAGTGTTTCTATACGGTAAGTGGAGCTGATCAAATGGACAGTGTGTGTAGATACAGTGAGGTGGTTTTAATGTTATGGCTGATGGGTGTGTATTATAGTACTTATCTCTGTTATGTAAGGTGCCAATTGGATATGCAATGTGCTGATCGAACACTAGATGGAGGTGTTTGTTCAGCTTCAGCTGGACGCTTTCAGTTCAATCATATTTATGTCAGCATGAGGTATGAGTATGAAGTTTACATAGGCAGTATGGAGGTATTTGCCAAGTTGAACAGTCAGTTGCCAAGTTGAACACTGCAGTAGCAGTACTTATATAACCTGAACCCTAACCCAGACCCCCTTTCACACCTGGCCATAGTACCCAACCAAAATTGAGGGTGGGGTTGGATGGCAGCTGAATAAAAATTGAGGGCGGGGTCGGATGGCGGCTCAATCAAAATCTCAATGAAAATTGAGGGTGGGGTCGGATGGCAGCTCAATCAAAATTGAGGGTGTGGTCAGATGGCAGCTTAATCAAAATTGAGGGCAGGGTCGATGGCAGCTCAATTAAAATTGAGGGCAAGGTCAGATGGCAGCTCAATTAAAATTTAGTGTGGAGTTGGATGGCAGCTGAATAAAAATTGAGGGCGGGGTCGGATGGCGGCTCAATCAAAATTGAGGGTGTGGTCAGATGGCAGCTTAATGAAAATTGAGGGCAGGGTCGATGGCAGCTCAATTAAAATTGAGGGCAGGGTCAGATGGCAGCTCAATTAAAATTTAGTGTGGAGTTGGATGGTGGCTCAATCAAATTTGAGGGCGGGGTCGGATGGCAGCTCAATCAAAATTCAGGGCGGGGTCAGATGGCAGCTTAATCAAAATTGAGGGCAGGGTCGATGGCAGCTCAATTAAAATTGAGGGCAAGGTCAGATGGCAGCTCAATTAAAATTTAGTGTGGAGTTGGATGGCAGCTGAATAAAAATTGAGGGCGGGGTCGGATGGCGGCTCAATCAAAATTGAGGGTGTGGTCAGATGGCAGCTTAATGAAAATTGAGGGCAGGGTCGATGGCAGCTCAATTAAAATTGAGGGCAGGGTCAGATGGCAGCTCAATTAAAATTTAGTGTGGAGTTGGATGGTGGCTCAATCAAATTTGAGGGCGGGGTCGGATGGCAGCTCAATCAAAATTGAGGGCGGGGTCAGATGGCAGCTCAATCAAAATTGAGTGTGGAGTTGGATGGTGGCTCAATCAAATTTGAGGGTGGGGTCGGATGGTAGCTCTATCAAAATTGAGGGTGTGGTTGGATGGCGACTCAATCAAAATTGAGGGTGGGGTTGGATGGCGACTCAATCAAAATTGAGGGTGTGGTCAGATGGCAGCTTAATCAAAATTGAGGGCAAGGTCGATGGCGGCTCAATCAAAATTGAGGGTGGGGTTGGATGGCAGTTTAATCAAAATTGAGGGCGGGGCTGGACAGTGGCCCAATCACAAATAAGGGCAAAGTTAGCTGCTAGTCCCAATCAAAATTTAGGTTGGGGTTGAATGCTAGCCCAATCTAAATTGAAGAAGAGGGTGAATGCCAGCCCAATCGAAACTGAGGGCTGGGTTGAATACTAGCCTATTCAAAATTGAGGGCAGGTAAGGATGTAATGTGTGTATCAGGTGCAGCATTTAAAGAGAGTCCGCATCCATGACCCCAACAGCAAGACAGCAAGTGTTCACTTTCACAGACGCTCAAAACATAATAAAATAAAATCTTCATGATGAGAGAATAGACAGACACTGCAGTCTGTTTCAGTGAAACCAGCTACTATCCATGTCATGCTTGTTTCTCTGGTTTAAAACTAGCTTGAATCCTTGTAACACAAAGACCTATTTAGTTCTCTGTGGTCCTGCAGGGAAACAGGGGAGCTGTTGAGTTTTCTGCACTGTCACTACTGATTAAGAGGGATACTGAAACCAGAGCGACACACGGACAGACAGACAGAAGGAGAAGAGGAAAAGAGGAAAAGCTCTAGCTTTTTTTAATGCTAAAAAGCTAGAGCAGAAAATCAGTTCCATGTTCTCCTTTTGCAGAACAGATTTGAACCACTGCAAGACCACAATGAGTTCCAAAACTTCAGTGAGCACAGAAGAGCCACAGCGGTCAGCTATTCAAAGCACCCAAACAGAGCCAGAGCGCCCATGTCTGTGACCCGACCCTTGTTTTTGGGGATGACGCTGTACATGGTGTGAGAAATCAGAAACTCATAGTTCAATGTCAGCCAAACATCACAGTTCCTGAACTGAATTAAAAGCTTTCTACTTTACTAGCCGAGCTTTGATGATCTCTCCAACGCACTGCTAAAGCTCAATGTCCAGTCATTTATTAGTGGTCCTCTGCCTGCGGGGGGTACCAGTATGTTTTCAAGGCTCAGTGCATTAAACACCTGGCTACAGAAAAGATGCACATCAAATAGGCTGACCTTTTTTTGAATCTGTTTTTTGGGAAGAGAGAGTTATAAAAGTGAGACGGGCTGCTCACCAGCAGAATTGGTGACAAATGCCTCACAGAAAACTTTCTTTATTCCTGACGCAACTTCTCTGTCCTCACCAGTGGAGACACGTCAGCATTAACACCCAAGGACGCTGTTGTCACTGTAAAACCACAACATCATCCAGTGCTAACACACAAGTACACTATCATCACTACAGAGGCAAAACACCCTCCCCTTACTGATAATGTAGACTTACTGGACGAGAGCCACGTTCTATGTTACGAACTGGCGGAGACCTCCGGAACCGCATGAGCAGTCTGCATCATCCAACATCTCCACCGCATCATCACCCCACCTGACCTTCCCAGTAACCATGGAGAAGCTGGTATCTGTAGGGACAAAGTCGTCACTTTCCTTGTCAGCTAGTCCTCAGGTACAGAGAAAAATCAGCTCAATCGATATATACACACACCAATTTTACAGAAGAGACCAAAAACATTTGATTATTTTTAAAGTAAGTCAATGGAACCAGAATTTGTGATTCTGGAGAATTCGGTCCATTCATCATGAAATGTCCACACAATGTCAAGACGGCAGCTGTTGTGTTCATATGATGCAGAAAAATAAAATAAAAATCCAAATGAAATGTAGATACACGTTGTTCTTTGGACAGCGACCAGCACAAAGATGTTGCAACCGATGCAAGTCAACATTTTTTTCATCTGGCCGATCTAGGCCTGAATTTATCCGCCAGTGCATCAAGTCGGCGACCCTCATCATCCTCCCAAGACGCTGCGTCCAAACAGGAAGGGCAATGTGTAAATCTCCTGCTGAGCAACGCGGTTCTCACACTGCGCCGGTGCGTCCGTATGTTTACTGTCCTGTAATCTGCAAATGTGTGTTCAGTTAGAGGCCAGTGACTCTCAATACACAGAATTCATGCCGAAGTATTTCAGTGAAAGCTGAACAAACACAGCGGCTCATGGATTCCTATCAGCTGACTTCTGGCTACGTATCAGTTTGGCCTTCGCTGCGTCACCAGTACAAAGGAGTGTGTAAAGAGATACAGCCAGGATTTGGGCTGTTTGGTTTCGTCACGGATGAGTAAGAGGAGCTCTTCCAGCCAATAAGCTTCATAGTTTGCTTCCAACAGGTGAACATGTAGGCTCCTCAGTAAAGCTCAGAGAAGGATGACATCAGCACGGACAACTAGTGAACAACTACTGAGCTTTAAATGAGGCTGGGTTCACTAGACTAGTTCACTCGCACGCACACAACCATTACTGTAACATTCGTCTTGATAGTCGGCAGCTGTCACTGCACGCAGATCAGAGGTCACACACACCCCCCACATGTTCTCCTGTGATTTTGCAGGGAAGAGCAATGCATGCCGGGTAGAGTGGAAAGTGCAAGTCACGCTTGTGTATGTGTACGTGTGTGTGTGTGCGTGTGAGGAACAAAGCTATGTGCCTCACGTAGTTTACTGTTAAAGGAATACTACAGCTTCATATACCCATATCTGTCTGTCGCATTCAGAGCTTGCAGATGATAATCATCTACAGTAATCATCTACAGAGCTTTTGGGACGTACGACATGATTTATTCCACTTTGGAATCAAGGAGGACCTGAATGGTGTCGCAAGAGACGTCACTCTCTCTCTCACTGACGCTCATAAACACAGACTCACCCATATTCAGTCACAACATTAAACACACCTCCTTGTGTCTACACTCATTGTCTATTGTGTCAGCTTCCCTTACCATATAGGAGCACCTCGTAGTTCTACACTTACACACTGTAGTTCATCTGATTCTCTGTATACTTGAGTACCCTGTTCTTCAGTGGTCAGGACCCCCAAAGAACAGATATCATTGGGTCATTCTCAGTGCTACAGTGACACTGATGTGGTGGTGGTGACTGAGAACAGTCCACCAACCAGCAACATCCAGACAACAGTGTCCTGTGGGCAGCGTCCTGTGAGCACTGATGAAGGACTAGAGAACACAAACTGTGCAGCAGCAGATGAGCTACTGTCTCTGACTTTACATCTATAAGGTAGGAGTGTATAATAGAGTGGACAATAAGTGGACACAGTGTTTAAAAACTCCAGCAGCGCTGCTGCGCCTGATCTGCTCGTACCGGCACAAAACCCACTACCACACCACCACAGTGTCACTGCAGTGCTGAGAATGATCCATCTCCCTATTAGTGCCTGCGCGGTCTCTGTGTCCAAGCATTTCTGATTCTGTGTCATATTCAATTTTTTATCTGTTTGTTTAGGATTTTTAATTTGTTTTGTTTTTATTATGTTTGCACAATGCAAATCGATGCGCCGCATAACTCGTCCCATAGTTTTTGAGATATAAATTCCGTTCCAACTCGCCCAGACCGTCTGATTGTGTGATTTGGGCTTGTATACAGATTTTTGACTGGATGCACAGATTCTGGAAAACTACAGACTTTTTTCTGAATTTTCTTCCATAGAGAATGAATAGGATAGAAAAGTGCACGCCCGACCGACAGATGCCATTTCGCATACACTGATTCAGGGCAGACCCCGACCACGACTGCAGGCTTGGGTTGACCTCCACTCGTCTGTTTGCCGTTTTTTCCATCCCTCCTTTTTCCCCATAGAGCCCCATTCATTTAAGGTTGCACCCAAACATCATGGTTTCATTTTAACCTACAGCCTCCAAAGTGCATGCACTCACTCAGGGCAAGGTCCCCAAGCTCTAATCCACAGATATACTGACCAACACGTGTCTATTTGTCGTTTATTCATCCCTCGTTCCTCCCATAGGGTCCTAAAAATTTTCCACCCAACCCAAACATTATGGTTTCGTTTAACCTACAGCCTCCAAACTGCCTGTACTCACTCAGAGCATATCACCAACCTCTAATCCACAGACATACTGACCCGCACTCATCTATTTGTTTTTCATGTGCAACCATCCTATGTTTCCTTCAGGATTATTATATAGTTATTATTATTACTACCATTATTATTATCAATAACCAGGTAATCCTTTTCGCCCCTCCGTAATCAGTGCCTTATGTAATCTTAATGTAATTTCATCATTGTGTAGTATTTCTATTACTGATATGGCAAGTGATAATTTGATCTTTTATTACTAAAAGCATAAATCTTAAAATAGCATATTTGTGACCACCTGAGATACCATGGCAAGGCCTTAGCAACCACCTGGAATATGAAGTGAATGGTGGTTTGCAAATAGTACAAAAACAGTGCAGAAATGCTGTTTTAGCACCAAAGACTCTAAATTCCTGTCTTCACTTGCTAGGCCCTAAGCGTGGGTCTTGCAGTGGCATCTTGAAACTGGAGGTCCTTCTTTCTCTTTTATCCTGGAGCCCAGAAGGACCAGAGGCTCTGAGCCTCCATATAATGTCTAACCCTTCTAGTTCCAGCTATACGTCAGAGCCTTGTAGATGTTCAAAGACTGGATGTTCAAAAGAGTCACAAGGCCATATGTTATCTTCCAGGAAGTTATCTATAGGGAGCAAGCTGTCCCATAATATGCCTTCTAGCAGCCATCCTGTCAGAACTGACCTTCACAAATCTTCCATAATTCTCAGCAGGACCCTCAGCTTCACACAGAGAATCTCCAGACGCATAGGATATATGGTTTTTAACCAGTAAGCCAATTCTCATTATTGAGAATTGATCATGCATTAATCACCAACATGGAGAAAAATCAGAATACATATGGAATGATAACAGATAACACAGCAAAGACCTTGCAGCACCATGGAAATCACCAGCCATGGCCAAGCAGCACTAATGACCTCAGAAAACACAGCAATGACCTCATAAATCTGCTGGGATGCCAAAGCAACTTAAAGGTCCATGGACGAATACTTGAAAGGCCCATAAACCTTTAAAGGCTGCATCTCCAACATGACATTTAGGCATGCTAGCATTTGATTGGCCGAAAGGAAGGGCTTATCTGACAACTGGACAGCTGGATTACTGCTGACCAGTGTGCTGACCGTAAGTTGTTTGTCCACATATCAAGCATTGGTGAAAATGTGGCCTATCACAGGACTTGCTATGTTTCCTCTGTTGCCTGCACTGCCAACCTGGGTTGTACTTTGTAGATATCAAACCACCAAAAAAAGAGAAGGACATCAGGAGCTTCTTCAGTACCCAGAGTGTAAGTAATAGGTATAAACTTCACTACTGAACGCCACCAGCCTTTCCACTAGTAATAATGATGTTAACTGATGGGAGTTAACCAGGTTAGCAAGCCAACCCTGGCGTTATTAAGAAAAAAAGAGGTGCATCTTCAGATTTTCAGGTTAGCTCCTGATTCTGAATTAGAAATTGGAGTTATTGGGACGGGGCAGCATGATGGCATGGTGGGTAGCGCTGTTGCCTCAAAGGAAGAAATGCTTGGGCTTCTGAAGGGTTCGATTCTTCAGGTGGGTGACCATGGTGGACTGCATGTTCTCCTCATGTCATGGCTTTCTTTCACAGTCCAAAGACCTATTGTATCCTATTTGTCAGAATTCGTCCAAGCTATTTTGGAGCATTTCTATTGGCCCATGTATCATGAACTTTCCTACAATGTAAACGGCAGCTGCTGTGTATAATGCAGAAAAATAAAAAACAACAAAAATGGGGACATGTATTTCTTTGGACAGTGGGTGTGGTTATCAGTAGAGATGGACCAATCAGCGTTTTTGAAGCCAATTCCGATCGCCGAACACCTTCCAGCGTGATCAGCCGATAGCGGATACCGATCGAGGGCGGGGCTATATACCACGGCAGGGCTACATGCAATTATTAGCGCAAGCAAGTCATGAAATATGGTCTAAACTGGTTTATTACCATTTTTAACGAGCTTATGTGAAACAGCACAATATTTGTAACTAAATTAGAAGTTGGTCTATGTGGACGTAAACCGCTTGATACAGCTCCGGAAGAGCCACATCTGAAAAATATTTCTACTAGAAACAGCAGAGCGGAGATACAGGTGGAATATTAAGCAGCAGAATTAACGTCTTCTACAGCCGAGAAGAGCTGCTTATCTAGAACTATAAACTCAATCACTCTGGCTGTGATTCTTTAGCCCTCTGGCTGTTGCTGCTGCCGTTCTGTTCATACCGGTCATGTCTGGTCTGCACGGTGTTCTGGGTTATTTGTTTTGTGCTATCTGCTCGTGTTAGCTCTGCTGTTTGCTGATACTCACTGTATTCAGCCGTGTGGTGAACGTGACGTATCAGATTATTAGTGTTAAATGTCTTTGTCTTGGTTCTCCAACGAGACACGCTGATTTCACTAATTTTACAGATGTTATAAACTGCCCTGGATGAGTCACATACACAGACAGACAACGTTTTCTATCCGCATGCGCGACCGCTGCTTTGGAAAATGAAAGGGTGTGTATTTCCACCTAGTGGTTCAGATATGAATTGCAGGGAGCTGGCCAGAGGGCTCCTCTTCCTGGATGAAACACTAGCTGTAAATACATATATTTATGGATTATTTTTATTTGGATTAAAAAACGTCCCATACCGTCACAATCCCAGCGTCAGCAGGCGAAGGCGGGGTACACCATGGACAGTTCGCCAGTCCATTGCATGGCCAACACTCACTCACACCTACGGTCAATCAACCTATCATGCATGTGTTTGGACTGTGGGAGGAAACCAGAGTACCTGGAGGAAACCCACTCAAGAACGGGGAGAACATACACACTCCACACAGAACCACCTGGACCAGGAATCCAACCCAGATTGTCCTGCTGTGAGGTGACAGTGCTAACTACTACACCACCGTATTTACCACTACACCACCATACTAACCACTACACCACCGTACTAACCACTACACCACCGTACTAACCACTACACCACCGTGCTAACCACTACACCACCGTACTAACCACTACACCACCTTACTAACCACTACACCACCATACTAACCACTACACCACCGTACACTACAGCACCCTACTAACCATTACACCACTGTGCTAACCATTACACCACCATAATAACCACTACACCACCGTACTAACCACTACACCACCGTACTAACCACTACACACCTGTACTAACCATTACAGCACTAAACTAACCATTACACCACCAAACTAACCACTACACCACCCTACTAACCACTACACCACCTTACTAACCACTACACCACCATACTAACCACTACACCACCTTACTAACCACTACACCACCGTACTAACCACTACACCACCGTACTAACTACTACACCACCCTACTAACCACTACACCACCGTACTAACCACTACCACCATACTAACCACTACACCACCGTACTAACCACTACACCACCGTACTAACCACTACACCACCGTGCTAACCACTACACCACCGTACTAACCACTACACCACCGTACTTACCACTACACCACCGTACTAACCACTACACCACCGTACTAACCACTACACCACCGTACTAACCACTACACCACCCTACTAACCACTACACCACCGTACTAACCACTACACCACCGTGCTAACCACTACACCACCGTACTAACCACTACACCACCGTACTAACCACTACACCAACTTACTAACCACTACACCACCGTACTAACCACTACACCACCTTACTAACCACTACACCACCGTACTAACCACTACACCACCATACTAACCACTACACCACCTTACTAACCACTACACCACCGTGCTGCCTTTTCTTTTGATTGATATTATAAAATGTTTAGGGCTGAACAATTTTGGTTAAATATCTAAATGCGATTTTGTTGCGATTACTATTTCAATTGTAATTATTTTTTATCAATTGATATTTTATTTAATTGATGGCTTGAACACTTAACACAATGCTCCAGTCTTTTATTTGTGGTTGTGATGTCACAGCACATAGACGTTTGATTGTTTCTGATCAGTCAAATTGGCGGTACAGTGGTGTAGTGGTTAGTACAGTGGTGTAGTGGTTAGTACGGTGGTGTAGTGGTTAGTAAGGTGGTGTAGTTGTTAGTATGGTGGTGTAGTGGTCAGTATGGTGGTGTAGTGGTTAGTACAGTGGTGTAGTGTTTAGTACGGTGGTGTAGTGGTTAGTATGGTGGTGTAGTGGTTAGTACAGTGGTGTAGTGGTTAGTATGGTGGTGTAGTGGTTAGTATGGTGGTGTAGTGGTTAGTATGGTGGTGTAGTGGTTAGTATGGTGGTGTAGTGGTTAGTACGGTGGTGTAGTGGTTAGTATGGTGGTGTAGTGGTTAGTACGGTGGTGTAGTGGTTAGTATGGTGGTGTAGTGGTTAGTACAGTGGTGTAGTGGTTAGCACCGTCGCCTCCCAGAAATACGGTCTGGGTTGGATTTCCGGTCCGGGCTGTTCTGTGTGGAATGTGTATGTTCTCCCTGTGCTTGCGTAGGTTTCCTCCAGGTACTCCGGTTTCTTCCCACAGTCCAAACACATGCATGTTAGGTTGGTCACTCACTCTAAACTGCCCATAGGGGTGAGTGTGTGTTGGCAATGCTATGGACTGGCGACCTGTCCATGACGTACCCCATGGTGAATGTTTTAGCTCTAAAACGCAGTACTGCAGTGAGAGCTCTGACTCATTTTCAGCATGTAAACAGTTATGGGATGGTTACGCAATCAGTAATTCACAAGGTAAGCACTATATTACTTCCCCAGACCAAAGAGCAGATAAAGAACCCAACGTTTTGTATGACCTTCTGTTTGTGTTTTAAAGCCGGGATTACGCTGTATTGTGTTTCAAAGCCCAGAGGAGTTTTTATGGCTGCACCTGACTTGTTTACAGACTACAACGACAAAACCTTCACTAAGATGAATGATGACAATCAGATTATCGCTGTTTGTTTTCTACTGAGCTCAAACCGTTTGCCCGTCATGAGTAGATTTTTTTTTAAATGTAGTATTTGATGGACCGAATGTGTTTGTATTGGATTAGATTCTTCTAAAATGCAAGCATGTGCCTGACATCAGGCTTCTGTGTATCTTCTTCTAATAATGTTCTGTGGGGGAGCTTTCAGAGGTCTTCAAACACACAACATTGTCACAACTAGAGATGGACCGATCACCTTTCAGCGCGATCGGCTGATAGCCGATACCGAACAAGGGCGGGGTTTACGCCACGGCAGGGCTACATGTATTTATTAGCACAAGCAAGTCATGAAACACGGTCGAAACTGGTTTATTACCATTTTTAATGAGCTCATATGAAACAGCATAATATTTGTAACTAAATTAGAAATTCTGTGTGGACGTAAACCGCTTAATACTGCTCCGGAGGAGCCACATCTGAAAAGTATTTCTACTAGGAACAGCAGAGCGTGGATCCAGGTGGAATATAAAGCAGCAGAATGAACGTCTTCTACAGCCGAGAGAGCTGCTTATCTAGAACTATAAACTCAATCACTCTGGCTGTGGTTCCTTTAACCTTTAAATAAACAAAGTAAATCAAACAAATATCCCCAATACTGCAATCATTAAATTTAGACCCTTAATTCAAAATTAAAAAAGCTAATTAAATAAAGGCAGTCAAAACTGCAATCATTAAACGTAGATCTTGAATTGCTGCTGCTGTTCTGTTCGTACCAGTCAGATCTGGTCAGACACATGGTATGATATTGTTTTTTAGCCTTAAATATATTTGAATCCATCCATTTCTGATTGTAGGTTCCCATCACCACCACAGTAAAGATCGCTGATTCTGTAAGTTTCTCTGTAATAACACATTTAAACGTCAAACCACTCAGAAATGTTGAAAAATTGGTGCAGTTCCCCTTTGGCTGTGTGTATGTGTACATATATACCTATGTGTTCAGGTAACAGAGTTGATTGAATGTTACAGGACAATGAAATGCAGTTTTTATGGCACACTGATAAAAAATTCATTAATTTCATCTGATTTCATCACATAATGAATAATTTAATGGCTACAGTTTAAAGTGGCTGAGATATTGTCACTGTTCAATGAAAACCAAGTATCCGTATTTTCTTTTTTGCAATTTTTAGTTTTCTGTATTATTTAAACTTACTTTAAATTTACTACTGCTTTCCTATTGGACCAACGAAAATCCCCTAAAACTGCTTTGAAAAAAAATATTTCCATTAACTTACATGAAGAGTAAAGAGTGTTTTTGTCCTGTGCTGTAAAACTATCAAACACACATCATCACAATGTTGCATACTTATGTTGCTACAAGGTTGTTTCACTATTAAATAATGTTGTTTTGTAGTGTTATAACTATTTGATGGCAACCTAGCAAAATTCCACACAGTTCCATGTAGATATAACAGAATATATGCAGAATTGTAGGAGGTTGTCACAGTGTTGTCAGACAACGTTGTCACAACTTTCTGAGGAATTACATTTCAAGTTGCAGGCACCAAAAACAGTATGCTGTCACAATATTGTCACAACGTAACTGTGTTTGCATGTGCAATAATTCATTTGGAGAGAAACTGACCAACACACATTTTCTTATTTCCCCAATGATTGATTTCTCCAATGTGTACAATGCAAACAGCCATTTCACTTACTATCCCAACCCACCAATGCATCTACATGAGTCTTCTGAGGCTTCTATATCCCAGCAAACATGCAACGTTGTCTACTTTCTTACAACTCTGCTGCAATATTGTCAAAAGTTTGTGTTTTTTACGTTGTCTGAACAAAAGTCATATCATAACTATTGAGTAACTGAGTGTATTAAGTAACGTTTATACTATTATTACTACCTGTTGCCAACTTTCCATGCAGTTCTATGCAGATATAATAAAACAAATGAAGGATTGTAGGAGGTTCTGACAACATACTGACAATATTGCTGCTATGTTATCACAACGTTGTCAGATAACATTGTCATAACTTTTTAAGGAACTGCATTTCAAAGTTTTAACTGTGAAAAACAACCATATCATCGCTGTCCAATAAAAAACAAGTATTTTCAAAATTACAACTTTACAAGAGAGAACATAAACCTCTCTTATCCAAGAGAGTTTTATTGAAACATTTCTATTGGTTCACTCATCGTGAAATTTTCACTCAATGTAAGTGGTAGCTGTCATGTTCAAATGATGTAGAAAAATAAAAATCGACAAAAATTGAGATATATGTTTTTCTTTGGACAGCAATGATATATAAACAGATTGGAATACGCTGGTTTAAATACATCTTAGACCGAAACTGTCCCACTAATGTCTCAGACATCAGGCAGCATCTTCATAACCACTCCATGTTTCTGTGAGGGAGCGTTTAGCGGTGGACGTCTGGTTCCATTCACCGCCACTGTGAACAGTTCCGACTTAGTAAGTTCGAGTTCTCCTTGACGTTACTGGTGAATGTATTAGCACTGGGACAAAAATGACCTAAATTATTCGTTCGCTGGTCCATTAGGAGAGTCCGGACTCTGGTATGGCCACTCAGTAAACTCTAGTCCGCGAAGGAGACACGAGAGCAGCCGGTAAGCCTTAGCCTGAGCGCTGGTTTGCTGCGCGGTGTTTGGTGCCGGTGTGACACTGATCTTCATTCACCCGCATGCAGATTACAGCTCAGGAGGAGGGAACTGGGGAATAGGGGAACAGGGGAGGGCTGCTGGACTGCTACGTGTCTCCACAGCGTTTTAAAAGTCCGTGTGTCCTCGTACTGGTCAGATTTAACTCCACGCACACTCCGCTCTCCGAAGTGCAGCCCGAGCGCCTCGACATGTTCGGCAGCAAGAAGCAGCCCACGGTAAGACTTCCCAGATCACTCCGCGCCCAGTGTTTACATTCAGCCGCAGCTAACGTTTCAGGGACGTTAGCGTGTTTTTACCAATCAGTTTAGAGGCTTTATTAAACAGATTAGATCCATAAAGCAGCCACTGTGTTAAAGGATTGGCTGATAACGCACCTGGACTGAGCTGGAGTGTCTGAGTGGAGCCATTCATCCTACCTGAGAGGGACTTTGTACTGAAGTTGAGTCTTGTTGGACTTAAATTTGAGTAGAAAGTAGTCCACTTTGTAAGCTCCAGCTCCAGAAACCCCAGCAGCTGCACTGTCGTTTATACTTGTTTTATTTTTGAGTGTTATTAGTTGTAATTTAAGCTACAGGAATCTCAAAATAGTAGATGGATATAGTCTCAGAAACTTCTGCTCTTGTGCTGTTAAATGCTTGAAGTAGTTTCTCCACAGTTCTACAGGGGACCTGTGATTTCTGACTTGGCACTCTAGCTGAACTCACTTTCATGAGATTCATTAAAGTAACAGAGTTAAGACTTAACCAGTTTAGTTCAGACTTTAAACTCTAACCACCTCTGACTATTACATAAATCCCTGCTGTTGGAGCTTATGTCATCTATCTATCTATCTATCTATCTATCTATCTATCTATCTATCTATCTATCTACTTTGCCAAAAGCATTCACTCACCCATCCAAATAATCAAATTCAGGTGTTCCAATCACTTTCATGGCCACAGGTGTATAAAACCAAACACCTAGTCATGCAGACTGCTTCTACACACATTAGTGAAAGAATGGGTCGCTCTCAGGAGCTCAGTGAACTCCAGCATGGTACCATGATAGGACGCCACCTGTGCAACAAGTCCAGTTGTGAAGTTTCCACACGTAAATACTCCACAGTCAACTGTCAGTGGTGTTATAACAAAGTGGAAGTGATTGAGAACGACAGCAACTTAGCCACCAAGTGGTAGCTACATACAATGACAGAGCGGGTCAGCGGATGCTGAGGCACAGAGGTCACCAACTTTCTGCAAAGTCAATCACTAAAGACTTCCAAACTTCATGTGGCCTTCAGATCAGCTCAAGAACAGAGTTTGATAGAATGGGTTTCCATGGCCGAGCAGCTGCATCCAACCCTTACATCACCAAGCACAATGCAAAGTGTTGGATGCTGTAGTGTAAAGCACGCTGCCACAGGACTCTAGAGCAGTGAAGACGTCATCTCTGGAGTGACCAATCACACTTCTCCGTCTGGCAATCTGATGGATAGGCAAAAACGTTTGGCAATATAGTGTATATATCAATTTCCAATATTATGTCCTCTGTTTATCTCACTAACCATTCACAAATCTGTCTGTCATCTACCTGTCTTTCCCTCTACAATTCTATCCATCCAAAAATGTTCCTCTTAGCTTTTAATTGGGTCATACATCATTTGGCCCATTCATCATGAACCGCATTGCAGCATATTATAATATCACACTATGTTGTTATAATGTAACTAGTATGCCAGCTTGTGGTTAGTGTGTTAGCTTGTGGCTGGAGAGCTTTGTGGTCAGTGTTTTTTAGAGAAAAGCAGTTAAAACCTGCTTGAAAATTCTCTGGATGACGTAATGCGCTAATTTGCATATTAGTGATGTCATCACGTCATTGTTACATGCTGCCTAGTGCCAGATAATATCAGTCGTCGCTGTCTAAACAAAAACTGTCTTTACTTTCAATGTAAGTCAATGGAACCAAACATTTTTTCCCAAGTGATTTTGAAGCATTTCTGTTTGTGCATTCATCACAAAATTTTCACACCATGTAAACGGCAGCTGTCGTGTTCAAATGATGTAGAAAAATAAAAATAGACAAAAATGAACTTTTCTGTACTTTTTGTACACCCTGTTCTTCAACAATCAAGACTGGACCACCACAGAGCAGGTATTATTTGGGAGGTGGGCCATTCTCAGCACTGCAGTGATACTGACGTGGAGGTGGTGTGTTAGTGTGTGTTGGGCTGGTGTGAGTGGATCAGACGTAGCAGTGCTGCTGGAGTGTTTAAACACTGTGTCCACTCTATTAGACACTCCTACCTTGTGGGTCCACTGTGTAGATGTAAAGTCAGAGACAGTAGCTCATCTGCTGCTGCACAGTTTGTGTTCCTCTAGTCCTTCATCAGTGCTCACAGGACGCTGCCCACAGGAAACTGTTTGCTGGATAGTTATGGTTCTTGTTTGTTTTTCTACTTATATGCAGTAAGTTGTCAGACAAATTTGTACATAGATGGAAATGTAAACTTAAGACTTTCCGTAACTGTTGAGCTTTAAGAAACAGGGTGTATACATGTGGATAGTCTACATGTTTGTGGTCATTGTACAAACATGAGGGAGGAGCAAACAGCCAGTTAGTGGTTGGTTTTGGGTAACACTGTTTGCACAGGCACAGCTCGTTCATGTCGTGAGGATGCAGTTTTGGCAATTCTCATCTATGGGAAGTAGCTAATGTTCACTAGATTTGTTGTTACTCGCTTTTTTTTTAAATAACTCGATAGAGGGTCTAATAAGACACCAAATCTAGCAATAAAGAAGCAACAAGTTGGAAACACTGCCAACTAAACTGTTGCAAATATTGTTTTTTTAATGCTGGATGCTGGAACAGAACAGGGAGGCATTGAAATGTTAATATGCAATGCTTTTTTCTGTGTTCACCACAGTATTGTTTAAAATCGCAACACATCTGTGATTTGTTACACCTCTAAAATGAGGTTTTGATATGACTATACTGATACACATGTTTACTTAAGATTATCAGCTCAGTGTTTGATATAATGTATACCAAACAGCTATAACATTAAACACACCTCCTTGTATCTACACACACTGTCCATTATATCAGCTCCACTTACAATATAGGAGCTACACTTACAGACTGTAGTTCATCTGATTCTCTGTATACTTTGTTACCCTGTTATTTAGTGGCCAGGACCCCCACAGTACCACCACGGAGCAGGTATTATTTGGGTGGGTCGTTTTCAGAACCGCAGTGACACTGACTCGGTTGGGTGTGTTGTGCTGGCGTGAGTGGATCAGACACAGCAGTGCTGCTGGAGTGTTTAAAACACTGTGTCCACTCACTGTCCACTCTATTAGACACTCCTACTATCTTGCTGGTCCACCTTGTAGATGTAAAGTCTGAGACAGTAGCTCATCTGCTGCTGCACAGTTTGTGTTTCCTAGTTCTTCATCAGTGGACACAGGACGCTGCCCACAGGACACTGTTGGCTGGATGTTGTTGGTTGGTGGACTAGTCTCAGTCCAGCAGTGACAGTGAGGTGTTTAAACACCTAGCGCAACACACACCAACACACTGCCACCATGTCAGTTTCACTGCAGTGCTAAGAATGATCCACTTCCCTACTAGTACCTGTTCTGTGGTGGTCCTATGGGCATCCTGACCATTAAAGAACAGGGTAAAAAGGGGATAAACAAAGTATACAGTGAATCAGATGAACTACAGTAGAACTACAAGGTGCTCCTATATGGTAAGTGGAGCTGATACAATGTACAATGTGTGTAGATACAAGGAGCTGTGTTTAATGTTATGTCTGTTTGGTGTATAGACTTCCATTACATGTTAGCCTTGTGGCTCCAGTGAGTTTGGCCGATGATCTTGGCTGTCCTTTGTCAGTGCTCGCCGGCCACATTACAAAACCTGTTCACAAGCAATCTACATAAGGAATTGAATAGGACAATGGTTAACTGGCCCAGTCTACAGTGTAGTAACCTCACATGCCCTCCATGTGCTGGCACCACGGCTTTGTCCTGATTGTGGACACTTTAACAGCCCATTATAAAAGTATATGAGTCACATTAATGTTAATAGTGTAGCCAAGCCAAAGATTGTTGACGGCAGCCCTTAGATTTACCCTTAACCCAGAGGATATCGCTTCCATTAAATAAGAGGAATGCTGTTCAACTCGTTCTGTTCGGTTTCTGTTTGTATTACACTGTCTGTCAAAAGTTCAGTAGTACAAACCAAACATATTAACATATTAAAGCTGTGCTGTTTTGGGGTTAAAGCCACACTTTTCTGTGCCCTTTTTGTGATGTCCGCACTCACCTGCACTCAAATAGTTCACATGTTTAACCCCTTACATTGCCAAGACTAACCAGCAGGTCCAGACTTGTATTGTATGCTACTATAGATTAACTCCAGTGTTTATGTTGTCATGTAAATACTGAATAATAAACCTTTAGATGGGATATTAATAAGTACACTACCGGTCAACAATTTTAATACACTACCGGTCAACAATTTTAATACACTACCGGTCAACAATTTTAGATCACTACAGGCCAAACGTTTTAGATCACTACCAGTTAAACGTTTTAGTACACTACCAGCCAAACATTATAGATCACTACCAGTCAAACGTTTTAGTACACTACCAGCCAAACGTTTTAGATACACTACCAGACAAACGTTTAGATACACTACCAGTCAAACGTTTTAGATACACTACCAGCCAAACGTTTTAGTACACTACCAGCCAAACATTATAGATCACTACCAGTCAAACGTTTTAGTACACTACCAGCCAAACGTTTTAGATACACTACCAGCCAAACGTTTTAGTACACTACCAGTCAAATGTTTTAGATCACTACCAGTCAAACGTTTTAGTACACCACCAGCCAAACGTTTTAGATACACTACCAGCCAAACGTTTTAGTACACTACCAGTCAAATGTTTTAGATCACTACCAGTCAAAAGTTTTAGTACACTACCAGCCAAACGTTTTAGATACACTACCAGCCAAACGTTTTAGTACACTACCAGTCAAATGTTTTAGATCACTACCAGTCAAAAGTTTTAGTACACTACCAGCCAAACGTTTTAGATCACTACCAGCCAAACGTTTTAGATCACTACCAGCCAAACGTTTTAGATACACTACCAGCCAAACATTATAGATCACTACCAGCCAAACATTTTAGAACACTACCAGTCAAACGTTTTAGATCACTACCAGCCAAACGTTTTAGTACACTACCAGACAAACATTATAGATCACTACCAGTCAAACGTTTTAGATCACTACCAGCCAAACGTTTTAGTACACTACCAGCCAAACATTATAGATCACTACCAGTCAAACGTTTTAGTACACTACCAGCCAAACGTTTTAGTACACTACCAGTCAAATGTTTTAGATCACTACCAGTCAAACGTTTTAGTACACTACCAGTCAAACGTTTTAGATACACTACCAGCCAAACGTTTTAGATCACTACCAGCCAAACGTTTTAGAACACTACCAGCCAAACGTTTTAGATACACTACCAGCCAAACGTTTTAGTACACTACCAGCCAAACGTTTTAGATACACTACCAGCCAAACATTATAGATCACTACCAGCCAAACATTTTAGAACACTACCAGTCAAACGTTTTAGATCACTACCAGCCAAACGTTTTAGTACACTACCAGACAAACGTTTTAGTACACTACCAGTCAAATGTTTTAGATACACTACCAGCCAAACGTTTTAGTACACTACCAGTCAAACGTTTTAGATACACTACCAGTCAAACGTTTTAGATCACTACCAGCCAAACGTTTTAGTACACTACCAGACAAACGTTTTAGTACACCACCAGTCAAATGTTTTAGATACACTACCAGCCAAACGTTTTAGTACACTACCAGACAAACGTTTTAGTACACTACCAGTCAAATGTTTTAGATACACTACCAGCCAAACGTTTTAGTACACTACCAGTCAAACGTTTTAGATCACTACCAGCCAAACGTTTTAGTACACTACCAGCCAAACGTTTTAGATACACTACCAGCCAAACGTTTTAGTACACTACCAGTCAAACATTTTAGATCACTACCAGTCAAATGTTTTAGTACACTACCAGCCAAACATTTTAGATCACTACCAGTCAAATGTTTTAGTACACTACCAGCCAAACGTTTTAGATCTCTTCCAGCCAAACGTTTTAGATACACTACCAACCAAACATTATAGATCACTACCAGCCAAACGTTTTAGTACACTACCAGTCAAACATTTTAGTACACTACCAGCCAAACGTTTTAGATACACTACCAGCCAAATGTTTTAGATCACTACCAGTCAAACGTTTTAGTACACTACCAGCCAAACGTTTAGATCACTACCAGCCAAACGTTTTAGATACACTACCAGCCAAACGTTTTAGTACACTACCAGCCAAACGTTTTAGATCACTACCAGCCAAACGTTTAGATCACTACCAGCCAAACGTTTTAGAATACATGTAGAGATTCTGTCCAATACGCAGTTCTGGTGCTGATGTTGCTTCCAGAGGCAGTTTGCATTGTACTAAGTGATACACGAGAGGATTTCATGCACTTCATGCTTCAGCACTCGCTGGTCCCACTCTGTGAGTTTGTGTGGTCTGCAGCTTCGTGGCTGAGCAGTTGTCGATGCATCAATGCTTTTCACAATAATAGCACTCACAGTTGACCAGTGCAGGTCTAGCAGGGTAGGCATTTCGCAAACAGTGCCACGTTTAAAGTTGGTTCTTCAGTATGACCAGTGCTGGTGTATGGGGGTTGCATGTGTGCGGACTTGATTTTATACACCTGTTTCTAAAGCAAACAAAGTACGTCAGTATGTACACAAAGAGAAATTTACGAGTAATATTAATCATGTAAAAGAGTCAGCAGTGTTTCAGGATGAATTAGTCTTTGTTTGTTTAAAAGACTTGCCACTGGATGAACGTGGACGTGGTCAAATACTGCAGGTGGACTCATGACTTACTTCTGTTTGTCGTTTCATCATTCATTACGTTTTTAAATGAAAACCATATTCCATCTTATGCTTGCCAAAACTGACAAGGGTATTACAATCCTTACATGTGGCACTACTGGTTATATTTCGTCTTTGTCTTGAAAAGGTGTGTTGTAGTATTTTTTGTATTGCCCACCCCATCCTCTGTGGTACATACCACCAAATGATTCAATGTAATTTGGAGTATTTCTATGTGTAAAGCCTGAAAAGCATAACTGAGTGTTTACAACGTTCAGGGGTATCAAAAAACTTTAAAGTATAAAGCCAGAGTTTTAGAATTCAGAACTATTTGCCACTTTTAACTAGAGATGGAAGGATCGATCAGCCATGTATCGTTATCAGACGATTTTTAATTAAAATATGGGATTGGCGATCGGCCGATATTTCTCCAATTTAGCCGATCAATTATGTTAAACAGATTAGCCTAATTTCTGTTTTTCTAGCTAGCGTTTTATCCAGGAAGAGGAGCCCTCCGGCCAGCTGCCTGCAATTCCTATCTGAACCACTAGGTGGAAATACACACTCTTTAATTTTCCACAGACTGACTAAAGCAGCGGCCTGGCGAGAACAGTTTATGTCGTCTGTCTGTGTATGACTCTCATCCAGGGCAGTTTGTAATATCTGTAAAATTAGTAAAATCAGCGTCTCTCGCGGGGGAACCAAGAAGACAAAGACATTTAACACTACTAATCTGATACGGCACTTCAGAGTACACCACGCAGCTGAATACAGTGAGTATCAGCAAACAGCAGAGCTAGCACACACAGATAGCACAAAACTAATAACCCAGAACACCATACAGACCAGATCTGACCGGTACAAACAGAACATCAGCAGAAACAGCCAGAGAGCTAAAGAACCACAGTCAGAGTGATTAAGTTTATATATTGCTTAATATTCCACCTGTATCTCCGCTCTGCTGTTCCTAGTAGAAATACTTTTCAGATGTGGCTCTTCCGGAGCTGTATCAAGCGGTTTACTCGCACATAGACCAACTTCTAATTTAGTTACAAATATTATACTGTTTCACATAAGCTCGTTAAAAATGGTAATAAACCAGTTTCGACCATGTTTATGACTTGCTTGCATTTCATGATATGCCCTGCCGTGGCATATAGCCCCGCCCTAGATCGGTATCGTGTTGAATGGTGATCGGATTGGCCTCAGAAACGCTGATCGGTCCGTCTCTACTTTTAACCCATCCGTGCAGTAAAACACACACAGCCCTAGCCATAGCATCCGTGGAGCATGTGGGGGGGTAACTTGTTGGTGGTACTACCCCACAACAACTGTGGTGTGGTATATGGTATGTGATATCACATTAGCTAATGCTGAACAATTAAAACACAGTACATAGCTGCCTTCTAGATTACGTCTTTTTCGGGGACATCCATGTTTCTCTCAGCATACTTATCTCCTAATCAGTGACACACATAGAACTACAATGAAGGCACCATGAGGTTGCACTGCAGAAGACAAATCTAACACATGTGTAAACATGAGTGCATATCGTATCATTGGCTGATACGCAATTGGCTGATAGCTGATACCGATCAAGGGCAGGACTATACACAGTAGTGCAAGCAAGTCATGTAACATGGTCTAAACTTTAACGAGCTCATGTGAAACAGCATAATATTTTTAACTGAATTAGAAGTTGTCAGTAAATCGCTTAGTACAGCTCCTGAAGAGCGACATCTGGGAAGTATTTCCTACTGGAAAAAAATAATTTTACAATTGTTACAAACTGCCCTGGATGAGAGTCACATACACAGACATACGACATGTTTTCTATTTGCACATGCGGGTGAACATCGTAAACTGTTCTCGCGAGGCCGCTGCTTTAGTCAGTCTGTGGAAAATGAAAGGGTGTGTATTTCCACCTAGTGGTTCAGATAGGAATTGCAGGGAGCTGGCTGGAGGGCTCCTCTTCCTGGATGAAACGCTAGCTGGAAATACAGAAATTAGGCTCATTTGTTTAAAGCCATTGGCTAAATTGGAGAAATATCGTCCAATCACATATTTTGATTAAAAATCAGCCGATACCGATACATAGCCGATTGATCCTTCCATCTCTAATAAAATCCATAAAGTAGGAAATCTAAAAATATGTTGTTGTGCTGGTTTCAGTTTAATACAGTTCAATACGCCTCCTTGTGCAAGAGGAGGTGCTCTGTGAGTGTTTGTGTTAGGACGTAGAAGGCACCGGCATTAATTTCTAGTCTAAGAGCAATGCCAGCTGGACAATGTGGTCAGTGTGCTGCTGCTGGAAACTGATGATGTGGCCGTTTTGCTGCTCTCTCCACACACACATACACATACACATACACACACACTAATAAACATGCATGCACACACAGACCCACATGTTTCATTAAGTCTTTTAAGGCAGTTTACAGTTGTTGTCACTGGTGATTTTAACCTGAAACTTACTTGTATGTATAAAAATAAACAGTACAGTCAAATATTCAGGCTTCAAGATACCAAACAAATCATCTGTTCATTTGTATAGATAAGAAAATGTCCCACACTATCAGAATATATGTGCAAGCAGGAACTGAACACATACCTGACACACCTGAAATCAACTGTAAACCTTTTATCTGGGATGAGTGAACTACTAAGGCACCTGGTCATCAGATTAGGTAGATTCTTTATTGATCCCAGAAGGAAATTCAAGATCTCAGCATTTAACCCATCCGTGAAGTGAAACACACACACATACACACACACACATTAGTAAACAGACACACTAGGGGGCACTATGGAGCAGTCAGAGGTTAAGTGCCTTGCTCAAGGGCACTTCAGTTGCGTCCTATCTTGGATCGAACTGGCGTACTTCCAGTCACAAGGCTGGTTCTCTAACCTCCAGCCCACGTCTGCCCCATGGAACAACTTGTCCAATTGGAGCAACTGTATGAAACCGGTTGTAGTCTCTGCACCGTCCACCCTACTCCAATGTAAATTCCCCGTATACATTCATATCCAGTATGCTGTGGTACAAAAACATAACAGATACAAGTCCAAACATTTATAGTAGTAGTAGTAAAAAAATAAATAAATAAATAAATAATAATAATAATAATTTATTATGAATAATAATCAATTTCTTTTATAGAGTATTTTTCATGCTGATGGCAGCTCAAAGTGCTTTACAGACGGTTGTCATGAGTAATAGAAGAAACTACGAGTTTTAATAAGACAAAGATCAATTTTATAAGTAACAAGATGATGTTATTGTACAAGTTTTTATGAAAGTTATAGAGGAACGTTTTTAAATATTTATTAAAACTGATCCTGACTGTCTAATTACATTTGGAATGGTCTTAGAGCTTATAAGCAAAAGAAGTGAAAGAGTCTCTCCAGGTTTTCTATATTTTACTGACAGGATGTGCAGAAGGTCAGTATCTGCAAACAGAGAGACATTCTGTGATATAAGCAGGTTCTAGATTATTTAGAGCTTTATAGACGAGTACAGAAACGTAAAGTCTGTTCTAAAAGATACAGGTAGTCAGTGCAGCTCTTTTAAAACAGGACTGATCTGAGATCTGGTTAGTGTTTGTTAGTGTTTGTTAGGATCCGAACTGCTGAGTTGGATTGTTTTCTTAGGAACCCCAATAAGAGACCATTACAGTGATCAACTCAGCTTGTAACAAACCCATGAACATGTTTTCCTTCTTCACTCTGGGATAGAAAAGGCTCTAATTACAAAAAGCTACTTTAGTCTCAGGGTTTACATACTGAGCTTAGAGTCTAAGATCACACCCAGGTGTCCTGCTTCAGGTTTAACATACAGAGCTAAAGAACCGAGTCTGTCATAAAGACTTTTAGTACCAAGACTCAGTGTTTTAACTTCTCCTCGATGTAGTTGTAGCACACTCACATAAAGTTTGTGAGTCTGTCCAGAGTCTTGATTATCAGGAGGAATTGAAGCATGTGATTGCGTGTCATCATTATAGCTATAAAAATGTATATGATGTTTCCTGATGAGATCACCGAGATATAATATGTACCAAGAGAAAAGCAAAGGCCCTAAAACTGACCCTTGCGGTACGCCACAAGAAATATTCTTTTTTTTTATGAATGATTTTCTAGAATGAATGAAACCACAAATGGTATATTTGTAAAATTTGATTGATTCTGAACCTGTGCTCGAGAGACCGACCCAGCATTGAATCTGGTGATCATTAGAATCAAAAACTGCACTAAGATCCAAAAAGACCAGAATAGAAGCATTTTGTACATCAGTGCTAAGCCTAAAATCATTGACAACAAAAACTAGTCTCAATACTATAGTAAGACCACAAACCTGAATGGAACATCTCATGTAAGTTAGATAAGCAATCAGTTGTTGGACAAACATTCTTAATTAAGAAAGGAGGGTTAGAACTTGGTCTAAAATTATTTCCATGTTGCTGTTTTTTTAGAAGAGGCTTCGCCATGACGATCTTACCAGCAACTAGAAAAACACCTGACAGAAAACAGGTTACAACAGTTAAGACTTCATATTGAATGAAGTAGGAACAGGATGTGCGTATATCCTGAATGTATACCCAGGGTTACATATGCTTGAATATGTGTTTGATGGCTTCTTTTGTAAGTAAAGAAATGGTTTAGTCAGTTTGGAGAGCAGCCAGTAATGTAGTGGAAGCATTCGTGACATGTTTTATGGACATCATGAATATAAAACCTTGTAAAGTCAGAAAGTCTGACTATTTTGTTATAAAGTCCACTTTTTATTATACGTCCCACAAAAACAAACTGTATATTTGAGCAATAAGCCAATCAAATGTAGGTCTGTCCATTATGTGAGCCGGTTATGGTGCAGTACTGAAACCAAAGGAGGTCAGGACTTAAAGGAGGTGACATGCTCAGTGGCAGATTCTAAATGATTCTATTTAGTGTCGAGACACAGTTGTACACACACACTTATACTGTAGACTAACAGATATAGCCTTTCAGATGCTATAGGTGTGCAGATCTACAGACAGAGAGACAGTCATGGGACAGTATTCAATAATAGAGCACAACATAATATGTCAGGGTGTACTCACACTAGGTCCAGATGCCTTGTACTGTGCCTGAGCACGATTGTCCCCCCTCCCCGCACACCCCTGCTGGCCTGCGCTCACATGGCACTTCATGTTCCAGGTAGAGATGGAAGGATCGATCGGCTATGTATCGTTATCGGACGATATTTCTCCAGTTTAGTCGATTCAGAGAGCGTTAAACAAATTAGCCTAATTTCTGTATTTCTAGCTAGCGTTTCATCCAGGAAGAGGAGCCACCCGTGAAACCCCCTCCGGCCAGCTCCCTGCAATTCCTATCTGAACCACTAGATGGCAATACATACCGTTTAATTTTCCACAGACTGACTAAAGCAGCACAAAACAAACAACCCAGAAAACCATGCAGACCAGTTCTGACCGGTACAGTACAGCAGCAAGAACAGCCAGAGAGCTAAAGGAATCACAGCCAGAGTAATTAAGTTTATAGCATTAGATAACCATGTTTCATGACTTGCTTGCGCTAATAATTGCATGTAGCCTAGCCGTGGCATATAGCCCCGCCCTCGATCAGTATCGGCTATCGGTTGATCGCGCCAAAAGGTGAATGGCGAGCTGAATAAGCCTCAAAAACCCTGATTGGTCCATCTCTAATTCCGAAGTCGCTTATGTCATTGATTCGAGGGTTGTTATAATCTAGGTTTATATTTCTAAGCGCAAACATGATGCAGTTGAAGTGTCTACACTGCACGCTGGCCCAACATCACATATGATCCGTGCACCTATGCTTGCCGTTCACCATGTGGGTTTGAAGAGCCATAGAACTTGTGAATTATCCAAAGCACTATTGCTCTGATCTCACACAAGGCTGAAGTTTCTTGTTGGAATTCTCCCATTCCACCTTAAATGGTGCGGCAGTTACTTTCTCGCGTAGTAGAGCAGAGTTGATCTCTTTGCTGGTGTGTTTGTTTAATGGGACAGTCGCAGTGCTCGGGCCGGTTACTGACCACACAAATGCATACTGTGTCCAAGTCCAACTGAACTGAGTGATCACATGAGTCAAACTAACTGGACTAACCCTAGGGGTGCGATACAGATCGTACAGTTAACACACAGTTGTGTCACATCAAAATAGGCTCATTCATTTTTTGTCCAATTTATTCATTAGCTCCTATTCTTGTCTGAACAGCTCATTATTGCAGACTTTACAGCTGTCCATCCTGCTATTCTTAAAGTCTTTTAAACGGGGTAATCAGATCTATTACGCTTTTCTAGTTTGTCTCTTTCCTTTAGTGTGTATGGAGCCTTTTGTGCTTGTAAACATTCTGCTAAGCCCAAAGTACACGCCAGTTTTCTCAGCTGCCTGAAAAGCGTCGTTGTTATTTCAGCTTTTTTCTCTGTTACAAGGTGATGTCACCTTGTAACACATTCCTTATTGCCCGCCTGTAGTGGCGGAACTAGTGGTAGGATGCAGCTACCGCTTTCAAGCACTCTGGCAGTCAACCAATAGAAGTTGAGCACTAAGAGCATGCAGGGCTGTTCGGGAGGCGGGGCTTAAAGACACAGGAGCTCTAACAGAGAGTGAATACAGATACAAGGAAAACTGAAGCATGTCCATCTATTCTGGTAGACCCTAAAAATCAAATAGTCAACATCGAAAATGAGCAGTTTAGGTTTCCTTTACAGGATTATTGACAGGATTAACTGATTTTATTCACAGATTGTACTTAGAATGGCCTCAATCAGACTAGTCTATTTCTAGAGAGGTGTATACATGGATGTATTCTATTCCGATTGAGCTATTAGTAAGATTTAACGTGGCTGCTATTTTCCTTTACTAACATATATTAGTTGATTGGTTAATTTCTCAGCCACTATTGTAATTATGCTGATGGCTAATCTATGACATTAGGCCTTCTGCTCAGTTCCTGAAGTCCTAACCAATAGAAGAGTTTGCTTAAATCCCAGATACCTCATTTGAAGAATTGGGTTTCCGTCCAAGACTATGAATCCATAGTAAAAGTGTAACACTTGCCAAGTTTATATTTAGCCACCAGCCTGATAGGCAGATAGATAGGAAGCTACAAAGCAGAATATGTAGAAAATGCAACCAACTCAAAAGACTGAACTTTGGAAATGTGGAAAAAATAATCTTGTCGATTACTGAAAGCAAGTCTGCTAAAGGAATGGGAAAAAGTCGACACACTAAATACTGAAAATAAATATATTGAGTGTATTCTACTTCCTGCTGTTGAAATGTTTCCATTCTGCGTCTTACCTTATAAAACTATATGACGTGTGTGTCTGTGTTGCAGGATCTCCAGACGTCCACCAACATTGTATATCAGTCCCACATTGTCAGCCGCAGCAAGAGAGGGCAGGTCGTGGGAACGAGAGACGGATTTAGAGGATGTACTGTATGGCTAACAGGTTATCATACACACACACATTCTCATATACACACACTTTTATTCAGAGTGATTTACAGTGTACTGACGACACAGATGTGGGTGACTGTAGCATTAGGAATCTAATCTAAATGCAATAGGCCTCAGGTGTGCATGTGCAATAGACCTTCACTTGGGACCACAAGACCGCAGCCATCATTGCGGTCAACACTGCATTTTGTTTATTTTCCTTGGTGGTCATTAATCATCATAGTACTGAAAAAGTGTTGAACGGTTGAGCGGTGCTCAGGGTTACCGAGTTCTGGTACACTGTTGCTCCAGTCTTGAGAATTAAAACTGTGTTTCAAGTTCTTGTTATACTATGAGTACTGATCAATCTTCTGAGTACTGCTCCAAAAACCAACGTCTTCAGTTGACTACCTTTAACTAATCTATCACTGTGAGACGCTGTGTTTGGCTTTAGGTCCTGTTTACTTATCAGGGAAAGTAAGGATTAACCATCATTTACACACAGAAAGACGCCAAATGGCAAGTATAATCAGCAGCATTCATAAGAGGCGTTAGATTTCGTTGGGAAATTTACGTTTGGAACCTTTTGGGTTTGAAATGTTTGGACGTTGCTGGACCAGGGCGTGGTTAGTGTTAGGGTTCAAGAGTGTTTGCCCCATTGTATGCCAAAAATGACACACTGGTGCTGCCTCCAACCCCCTGGGTGGCCATGCAAGCTCAAAACTTTCTTACCACACCCAGGGAGATGTATATGGGAGCTCTGTCATATAATTTCATGTCATTGTTCATTAACAGAAGCACTAAGAAAGTAAATACACTGAAGGCAGTGGGGGGTTGAAGGTTGGAGAGTTGGCCGCCAATCAGAATCTGTTGCATGGTGAGAAAAAAAAACTCATACCATCACAGCCCTAGCTCATATGTACATCTTCATCATCTGCTCAGCATCGTTGTGCCTGTGAGCTGTGGCTCCGGTTCATATCTGGAGTTTATGTACATATGTAGTCCATCAGGTAAAATCTCCAATCCACAAGATCTCACAATGAAAAAACTCCAGTGAAACTTCTCCGCAGATGCCGTAGGGTATCTAGCACCGCGATGTTGCCTGTAGGTGGGGGCCAAACATGTTGTGCTAACACATCCCACTGATGCTGGATCAGAAGTAGATCTTAGAAATTAGGAGGTCAGGACAACACAATTCCTTGCCATGTTCCTCAAACCATTCCCAGCCACTGCTACCAAAAAATACTATTGCTGTAAACGGGGGGTTCCACAGCGTTGTGTAGGTAGGCGGCATGGGTCAAATTGACATCCACAGGAATGGACCCCAAGCATCACACTCCCTTCCCCAGTGTAAGGTGGTAAGGTGGCGTCCCTTTCCCCAGGTAAACTATGCCCCCATATCCGGCCGTGCATGTGACTCATTAAACAAGGTCCAGTTCCGATGCTCCATTGGCTGTTGTAGGTGCTTTCTAAGGTGGATAGTAGTCAGTGTGGGTACTCTGGCTGGTCTGCAGCCATGCGGCCCCATAAACAACAGAAAAAAAACAAGTGCTAATAGCGCCCCCTTGTGGAGAAACTTGATTCTGTACATCTCACAAAATGAACATACAAATATAAACCTTTTACACAATGCTTCTGTTTTTCCTCACAATTAAACTGACAGCTTATTGACAAGTATAATTTTAAGAAGCATCTCAGTTCTGTTATAGCGCCCGCACTACAGCCCCATTGTTTACATAAAGCCCTCATATAGCACCCTTTTCTCTTTATATAGAATGTTTTCTCAAGACTTGATTACTGTCATTCGTCTGCAATGAGGAAACATAATGAAGTCTTATCAGTGAGGAATTTCCAAAGTACAGTATTGCATGAGCCACCACCCACAGAGGCTCTTAGGGAGCGCCACTCTCACAGTAGAAGACTTAATGTGTAAGAAAGTTGTTATTGTTGAGGTAAAGATGTGTTACTTGACATGCACTGTGTTGTAGTGTTGGTGACTACTGTCAAATGAAAGTGTACAGCTAGAAGTGACCGGCTTTTTACCTGCCAGTGTGTTCAGTAAAAGAGCATTTGCCCTAAAGAGCTACACTGTAAATAAATTACTGTAAATTAACAGTAAAATACTGGCAGCAGAGACACCAGTAGTTTACTGTTATTTTACTGGTGTTACCTTCCCGGCCATGGTCGTGACTGCTCAGGGGAGCTGTTTTCCTCCGCCAGCTCCAGGGCCAGAGCGAGCCAAACTTGCTAACCCATCTGGTTTAATACCCAAACAAACGCAAGTCAAAGCTGTATTTCATCAAGTATTAGGCATTTATTGTAACAAAAAAAACTATGTGGCTGTGTTTTTGTTTGGGTATTAAACCAGATGGGTTAGCAAGGTATTGTAGTGTATAGAGTTGTAACTTCGCTCTCGGCTCCCCTTTTTCTTTTTTTAAAACAAAATAAAGAAAAAGGGGAGCCGAGAGCGAAGTTACAACTCTATACACTACAATACCCACAATGCAATGTGTTTTTTCACAATGTTTTTTTAACAGTATTGTACTGTAAATTGAATTACAGTATATGACGGTAAAATAACTGCGTATTTATGGTGCTAACCAACTAGCCAGCCAGCTAGCTAACATCAAGCTAGCTTAACTAGCTAACATCGTTTAAGCTATAGTTTCTTCGCTAAATTTAGTCACTTACTGAAACAGACCTAACCAACAACATCCTATATCTTAAAAGTTTCATAATTATACTGATAAAACCATATTGCTGCAAACATTAGGAGACGCGACGTTAACAGCTACGTTTTCAACGAGGACCGCCGCAGCTGCAGTCCAAACATGTCAGTTGTAAATGCACCAGCTAGCGTCTCCTTGTCTAAGAACTGATTAAGATTATATTTCTTTATTTTACGAATGAACACAATACAAGCTGCCTAAATGAGCTGAAAAAATCTTAACTTATGCTGACCTTACAACAAACGATTTTCAAGCGATTTTACGGTCACAGACAAATTTTCAGTGTCGGAATAAAATCATGAGAGTCTTGCTGGAGTTGGGTCGCGCTGGCGTTATTTCGATCATTTAGTGCAAGGTGGTCAAGACTTCCGGTGTTCTGTCGATTTGTCGTACCTTGTCAAAACGTCCCACCGTGGCGCTACAGTTACAATTAGCCTAGCAGCGAACCGTACATGTTAGCTGAATGTTGCTAGCTTCATCATATAAATGGGAAATAATCTCAAAAAGAATCTAGTAGCAGTCTTTAAATAGTAACTCTAAAAGATCCCCAGTCTTTGCAAAATCATAGTCTGTGACTAAAAGTGTGTGACTAGTCTTTAGATGTGAGAGGGTGTCAGACCTTTAAAAGTCCTCTAGTGTGTGGTCAGCATTAGCTGAGCCAAATAGGCTGGCCCCGCCCACTGCATATATTTTTGTCACTTAAATGAGTAGCAGTTTGGACAGTTTAATAAAAAGGGTTATCATTAAAAAGAAACATTAATCTGTAATCACCAGTACGATTGAGATGGATAGTGACTGGACTGTGAAGGGATGATGGTGCATATTTCAAAAGGTTGACAGAAAATACTGTTTTATGCTGATAAATTAAAGTTATTTGCTGTTACTAGGCAACTGATTGCATTACTGTTAATTTACATACGCTGTGTGATTATTTAACAGTATTTTACAATTATTATAAAAACAGTAAGATACTGTTGTTTATCCACAGTGAATTTACAGCAATTCATTACAGTGTATATACGTTTTACTGTTTGTTTTCATCGGTACGCTATTGGACCATCATCAGTCTTACAAATAAGAGCTGAGATTTTGATACTTACAGACTGTAGTTCATCTGTTTCTCTGTGTACTTTATTATCCCCCTTTGACCCTGTTCTGCAATGATCCAGACCCCCAAAACACCACAGGGCAGATATTATTTGGATGGGTCATTCTCAGCACTGCAGTGAAACTGATACAGTGGTGGTGTTGTGTTAGTGTGTGTTGTGCTGGTACGAGTGGATCAGACACAGCAGTGCTGCTGGAGTGTTTAAACACTGTATCCACTCACTGTCCACTCTATTAGACACTCATATCTGGCTGGTCCACCTTGTAGATGTAAAGTCAGAGACAGTAGCTCATCTGCTGCTGCACAGTTTGTGTTCCTCTAGTCCTTCATCAGTGCTCACAGGACGCCGTCCACAGGACACTGCTGGCTGGATGTTGATGGTTGGTGGACTGTTCTTTAAACACTCCAGCAGCGTCTGATCCTCTCACACCAGCACAACACACACAGTAAAACACCATCAGTGACACTGCAGGGATAAGAATGACCGATCTTCCTAATAGTACCTGCTCTGTGGTGGTCCTGTGGTGGTCCTGACCATTAAAGAAGAGGGTAAAAGGGGATAAATAATCTATGCATCAAATCAGATGAGCTACAGTCTGTAAGTGTAGCTCCTATACGGTAAGTGGAGTTGGTAAGCTGGACAGTGTGTGTAGATATAAGGAGGTGGTTGTAATGTTATGGCTGGTCGGTGTATATTTGTTTTAAGCAATGAGTGAGTCAGAGATCTACCATCGGACTTAGTCCTGACTTGTATTTATACCTAGAATTTATTTTTATGACAGCTAGTTTAAGGTTAATGTTAATGTGTGTGCGTAGGTCTGTCGGGAGCTGGTAAGACCACAGTGGGCTTTGCTCTGGAGGAGTATCTGGTCTCTCACGGAATCCCCTGCTACTCTCTGGATGGAGATAATATTCGGCACGGTCTGAATAAAAACCTGGGCTTCAGCTCAGCCGACCGCGAGGAGAACATCCGCCGCATCGCTGAGGTGGCCAAACTTTTTGCAGACGCTGGACTCATCTGCATCACCAGCTTCATCTCACCCTTCACCAAGGTTACACATGCCTTCATACTACTACTATTAATAATAATAATAACAAAAATACTACTAATAATAATGATATTTATGTGCAGTCATGGGCCCTGAGCAAGACACCTAACCCCCAACTGCTCCCTGTGTGCAGTGGATAGGGCTGTCCACCATAATAAGAGTTCTTTAGTAGATGTTACAACAACAACAACAGCATTAATAATAATAATAATAATAATAATAATAATAATAATAATAATAATAATAATAATAGTTCTTTAGTAGAAGTTACAACAACAGCATTAATAATAATAATAATAATAATAATAATAATAGTTCTTTAGTAGAAGTCAATAATAATAACAATAATAATAATAATAATAATAATAATTATTATTATTATTATTATTATTATTATTATTATTATTATTATTATTATTACAGAAGAATAGTTCTTCAGTAAATGTTACAACAACAATAATAATAATAACAATAAAAATAATACTAGAATAATAGTTACTTAGTAGATGGTACAACAACTACAATCTACAAGAGAATAATAATAATAAGAAGAAGAATAAGAATAAGAATCATAATAATAATAAGGATAATAATAATAATAATAATAATAATAATAATAATAATAATGGTTCTGGTTGCCAGTCTGTCTCAAGTATTTATTTATAAGAGGGAAAACTCTTATGCACCACTAGTCTTCACTTAATCTCGCTCTCTCTCTCTCTGTGTCTTTCTCACTTTCTCTCTCTCTCTACCTATTTTTTCTCTCTCTCTGTCTTTCTCACTCTCTCTCTCTCACCCTCTTTTTTCTCTCTCTCTGTCTCTCTTTGTCTCTCTGTCTTTCTCTCTGTCTTTGTCTCTGTCTCTCTCTGTCTTTTTCACTCTCTGTCTCTATCTCTCTCTGTCTTTCTCACTCTCTCTCTGTGTCTCTGTCTGTCTCTCTCTCTCTCTCTCTCTCTCTCTCTCTCTCTCTCTCTCTCTCTCTCTCTCTCTGTCTTTCTCTCTCTCTCTGTCTTTCTCTGTCTCTCTCTCTCTCTCTCTCACTCTCTCTCTCTCTCTCTCTCTGTAGGACCGTGCAGACGCTCGCAAGATCCATGAGAGCACTGGGCTTCCTTTCTTTGAGGTGTTTGTGAACGCCCCGCTGGAGGTGTGTGAGAAGAGAGACGTGAAGGGGCTCTACAAGAAAGCGCGAGCAGGAGAAATTAAAGGTAGGCTCTGATGTTATGGTCAGTTTCTCCAGTTTGACAGTAAAACACATTTCTTTCCAGTGGTTTCAAGCACGACGTTGCCGTAGTGACCCGTTTAAAGAGCCATTTATTTTCTGCTTCTTCATGTGTGAAGCTTTAAAAGGCTACTTTACTGCATTTCTTTTTTATAAAAGAGAGGACAGACACATAAACTGCTCCATCTCCGCCGACTCGCCAGTGTGTTTCACTCTCGTCTAGATGGTTTTTGCTGTTGGTTTATATGCCACAGACACATATTGCACATAAACTTGTGTGGGCAGATGTGTTCTCGCCCGCAGAGGCAAGATCTACTTTTAACCCAGAATTTTTTGTCATGTCATTATCAGCACTGCAGGGACACAGATGTGCTGGTGCGAGTGGATCAGACACAGCAGTACTGCTGAAGTTTTTGAACACTGTGTCCACTCACTGTCCACACTATTAGACACTCCTACTATGTTGGTCCAAGTCAGAGATGATAGCTCAACTGCTTCTGCACAGTTTGTGTTCTCTGGTCCTTCATCAGTGGACACAGGACACTGCCCACAGGACACTGTTCTCAGTCCAGCAGTGACACTGATGTGTTTAAACACTCCAGCAGCAGCACTGCTGTGTCTGATCCAGCGCAACACCCACAACTAACACACACACCACCACATCAGTGTGACTGCAGTGCTGAGAATAATCCACCTCCCTAATAGTATTCCTGCTCTGAGGTGGTCCTGTGGACCATTAAAGAACAGGGTAAGAAGCAATGTGTGTAAATAAAAGGAGGTGGTGATGTTATGGCTGATTGGTGTATATACATTTATACCTTAATTTCAGAAGAAACTTTGGATGAGCAGGTGTCCACAAACCTTTTCAACATTAGAACGCTAAAACAAACAACATGCATACAGAATGTCTGTGTTTGGGATTGCAGGCTTTACAGGGATTGACTCCACATATGAGAGTCCAGAGGCCCCGGAGCTGGAGCTCAGAACTGGAGATCTCACAGTGAACGAGAGCATTCTGCTGGTGGTGAACCTTCTCAAAGAAAAGGTACTCATAGTAGCATCAGGACATGTTATTGTAGTTTTATGCCCCAAAAACAGAGATATTCAATTTCACATGGCCATTTTCCAACATCCCCTCGAACTAGAAAGGGTCGTACTGAAGAGCTCAGTGACATTAAACATGGTACAGTCTATTACCATGAAATGGAAGCTTTCAGCAGCATCAACCTTTTACAGTCACAGAGCAGAGCGGCAGCATCATAGAGCAGAGGTTGCAGACTGCCTCTGAAAGCTGCATCAACACAAGAACTCTGCATCAGGAGCTTCACAAAGTGGCACCCAAGCCTAAGATCACTATGCACAGCGTTGGTTTGAGTGCTATAAAGCGTGGAGTGATAATTTATACTTCACTATCTGGCAATCTGTCTGGGTTTGGTGGATGCCAGGAGAACGCCACCTACCAAAATGCATAGTGGCAGCAGTAAAGTTTGGTAGAGGAGGGATAATGCCGTCGCTGTCCAAAGAAAAACAAGTATCTCAAACAATAGCAACCTTACAGGAGAGAACAAAAACAGTCTTTACTTACGATGTAAAACAATGGAACCAGATTTTTTTCCTAGCCATTTTGGGGCATTTCTATTGGCCCATTAATCATCACATTTTCACACAATGTAAACAGCAGTTGCTGCATTCCAATACTGTAGAAAAATAAAAGTCGATAAACGCTAATATGCTGATACTAGCCTCAGCTTTTAGATTTCTTGGCTTTTTCAGACTCCTTGCCTGGCTTTTTACTGTTTCACTGTCTTCTCTTGTCTTCTTTCTCAGGGTATCATTCCAAACGGACTGACTGAGAAGGTTACTGAACTGTTTGTGCCTGAAAACAAACTGAAGCAGGCCCAGTCTGAGGCCAGCACTCTGCCCGCCATCAACATCACCAAGGTATCCAACACAGTGACAGTAATGCAGTCTAGTCTAAATATCTCCCCTCATCCATATATATGCTGTGATATAGGATTTCATATTTAGATATATATATATATATATATATATATATATATATATATATATATATATATATATATATATATATATAGATATATATGTCGTTGCTGTACAAACAAATAAAGACAAAAAAGTATTTACCAAATGACTTTACTTTACAGGACAAAAATAGTCTGTACTTTCAGTGTAAGTCAATGGAACCAGAATTTTTCCAAGTTATTTTGGAGCGTTTCTATTGGGCCAATCATCGTAATATTTTCACGTGATATGAAAAGGAGCTTTCATGTTCAATTGATGTTGGAAGCATATATAACAAGAAGAGTACCGGCCCTATTATTGATCCTTGAAGAACTCCCAAGCTGATTGCAGTGTCAGAATATAACACTATAATCAGATGCATTCAGTGACATCAGTAATCTCACACAGTTGAGTCTATATACTTCCCCACATTCATCTGTAAAATCTGGAAAAACCAAAAACAGTCTTTATTTTCAACGTAAGTCTATTGAACCAGACATTTTTCCAAGTTATTTTAGATTATTTCTATTGGTCCATTCAAATTGTCAGATATAGCAGCATTTCCCCAAAAATGGCCCTTCTTGGGCAAAACCAAAATTGAGGGCCAAGATATATGAACACTGTGTACTGTTTCTACTGTTTCTTGTTTTTGAAACATTGATTCCTTATTATTTATTTATTTATTAGTATGTTTATTTATATATTTTGTTTTAATAAAAAATAATTGGAAAACACCAGAATAAAAAAAAAAACATTGAGAAGTGTGTCTATTTGTTTACACCATATGTGTTTTAACAGACAGAGGTACCGTTTCTCTATTGCTTTAAATGGGTGAGCTGTGTTTCTCTCGCTGATGTTGCACACTGAGAACATTCCAGCTTGTAGAGCTCTGTGCTGACCAATCAAAACAAAAGCAAGGCAGGCCTTCAGTGACAGCTGTAGTTGCTAAGTACCATCTTCATAGTACAGAGTCAGCCCTCCGAAATCTGACTAATGACCTGCAGCTTATTGTTGACTCTGGTAATTGCACCGTTCAGGTCCTGCTAGGTCTCATTGCCGCCTCCGACGCTGCTGATCACGACGTTCTGCGTGCGCATGGTGGGTCTCGACGGCACAGTGCGAGTCCTATCTCGGTCATGAGACCTTTGCAGCTAATGCCATTTCTTTTCTTCTGACATTATCACCAGCAAGGGAGTTCCTCAAGGATCAATACTAGGGCCGGTACTCTTCTCGTTATATATGCTTCCTATGGGCTGTAATATCCCTTTTTACTTTTATGCTGACGCTACTCAGCTTCATCTCCACTGAGGCCTAATGATTTATGCTCACTTGAGCATCTCAATAAGTGTCTGGACGAAATTAAACTCAGGGCAGCAAACAATCTTTAACCAACAGTGTAAACAAATCTCAGGTTATTATTTTCAGTCCTCCCGGTGTGTTAGTCAGTGTGTTATATAACCTTGATGTGGTCTTTGAACCTGACCTCGCGAGTGGCAAACAAATCAATTCTGTCATCTAAATAGTTTCTACCAGTTTAGGTCAGCTGCAACATTACATAACTTATTTTCTTCTTCTGACATACAGAAGGTTACACTTCATTCATCTCACTTAGATTACAGGGTTGATGGGTTGTATCTACAACTACAATGGCTAGCTTACAGTTAGTAGAGAACGCAGCCGCAATATTAACTCCCTGTTACTTACAGGATTCAGTTCAAGTGTCTTGTGCTTGTTTTAAGAAATAGCTTAAAATAAGAAATAGCTTTTAATAATTAGTTTTTTTTTTTTTAAAAGGGTAAATAAATATATTAAAATATATTAAAAACAGCTTCAGTTATTTTATAGAATGTGTGCAAAACTTTGTTTTAGACAACAATTTTCATTTAACTACCATTTTAACCTTATTTAAATTTTAATTGCAAGGTTGTCTGACTGTGTTGTGAGGTTGTCTGACTGTGTGTTGCGAGGTTGTCTGGGTGTGTGTTGCGAGGTTGTTTGTGTGTTGCGAGGTTGTTTGACTGTGTGTGGCGAGGTTGTCTGACTGTGTGTGGCGAGGTTGTCTGACTGTGTGTTGCGAGGTTGTTTGACTGTGTGTGTCGAGGTTGTCGGACTGTGTGTTGCGAGGTTGTCTGGGTGTGTGTTGCGAGGTTGTTTGACTGTGTGTTGCGAGGTTGTTTGACTGTGTGTTGCGAGGTTGTCTGACTGTGTGTTGCGAGGTTGTTTGACTGTGTGTTGCGAGGTTGTCTGACTGTGTTTGTCGAGGTTGTCGGACTGTGTGTTGCGAGGTTTTCTGGGTGTGTGTTGCGAGGTTGTTTGACTGTGTGTTGCGAGGTTGTCTGACTGTGTGTGTCAAGGTTGTTTGACTGTGTGTTGCGAGGTTGTTTGACTGTGTGTTGCGAGGTTGTCGGACTGTGTGTTGCGAGGTTGTTTGACTGTGTGTTGCGAGGTTGTTTGACTGTGTGTTGCGAGGTTGTCGGACTGTGTGTTGCGAGGTTGTTTGACTGTGTGTTGCGAGGTTGTTTGACTGTGTGTGTCGAGGTTGTCGGACTGTGTGTTGCGAGGTTGTCTGGGTGTGTGTTGCGAGGTTGTTTGACTGTGTGTTGCGAGGTTGTCTGACTGTGTGTGTCGAGGTTGTCGGACTGTGTGTTGCGAGGTTGTCTGGGTGTGTGTTGCAAGGTTGTTTGACTGTGTGTTGCGAGGTTGTCTGACTGTGTGTGTCGAGGTTGTTTGACTGTGTGTTGCGAGGTTGTCGGACTGTGTGTTGCGAGGTTGTTTGACTGTGTATTGCGAGGTTGTTTGACTGTGTGTTGCGAGGTTGTTTGACTGTGTGTTGTGAGGTTGTCTGACTGTGTGTGGCGAGGTTGTCTGACTGTGTGTTGCGAGGTTGTCTGACTGTGTGTTGCGAGGTTGTCGGACTGTGTGTTGCGAGGTTGTTTGACTGTGTGTTGCGAGGTTGTTTGACTGTGTGTTGCGAGGTTGTCTGACTGTGTGTGGTGAGGTTGTCTGACTGTGTGTTGCGAGGTTGTTTGACTGTGTGTTGCCAGGTTGTCGGACTGTGTGTTGCGAGGTTGTCTGACTGTGTGTTGTGAGGTTGTCTGACTGTGTGTTGCGAGGTTGTCTGACTGTGTGTTGCGAGGTTGTTTGACTGTGTGTTGCGAGGTTGTCTGACTGTGTGTGGTGAGGTTGTCTGACTGTGTGTGGTGAGGTTGTCTGACTGTGTGTTGCGAGGTTGTTTGACTGTGTGTTGCGAGGTTGTCTGACTGTGTGTGGTGAGGTTGTCTGACTGTGTGTGGTGAGGTTGTCTGACTGTGTGTTATGAGGTTGTCTGACTGTGTGTTATTAGGTTGTCTGACTGTGTGTTATGAGGTTGTCTGACTGTGTGTTATTAGGTTGTCTGACTGTGTGTTATTAGGTTGTCTGACTGTGTGTTATGAGGTTGTCTGACTGTGTGTTATTAGGTTGTCTGACTGTGTGTTATTAGGTTGTCTGACTGTGTGTTATTAGGTTGTCTGACTGTGTGTTATGAGGTTGTCTGACTGTGTGTTATTAGGTTGTCTGACTGTGTGTTATTAGGTTGTCTGACTGTGTGTTATTAGGTTGTCTGACTGTGTGTTATGAGGTTGTCTGACTGTGTGTTATTAGGTTGTCTGACTGTGTGTTGCCTGTTGTGCAGCTGGACCTGCAGTGGGTGCAGGTGCTGGCCGAAGGTTGGGCGAGTCCCTTAAAGGGCTTCATGAGAGAGAGAGAATACCTGCAGGCCCTTCATTTCTGCAACCTGCTGGACGGTAAGCACACAACTTCTCTCTCTTTCTCTCTCTCACTCTCTCTCACTCTCTCTCTGTCTCTCTCTCTCTCAGTCTCTCTCTTTTTCTTTCTCCCTCTCTGTCTCTCTCTCTCTCTCTCTCTGTTTCTCTCTCTCTCTCTGTCTCTCTTTTATTTTTCTCTCCTTCTCTGTTTCTCTCTCTGTCTCTCTCTCTGTCCCTTCGTCTCTCTGTGTCTCTCTCTCTCTCTCTGTCTGTCTCTCTGTCTTCTTACACTCCCTTGTCTCTCTTGTCTCTCTCTTTTCCCCTTTCACTTCTCTCATGTTGCTCTGTTTTATCTCTCTCTCTTTCTACTCCTCTCTTTTCTCTCTTCTCTCTGTCTTCTTACGCTCCCTTGTCCATCTTTTTACTCTTCCGCTCTGACTTCTCTCACGTCACTCTTTCTCTTCTCTTTCTCCCAGCCTTTCTTTCAGTCGTCCTTTAATTCTCTCTTTCCTATTTTCTCACGCTCCTTTCACTCTCTTTCCTCTTCCTCTCTTGCTTGTCTTTTTATCTCTCTCCTCTATTTTTCTCCATTCTTTTCTTTACTCTTAACTCTCTGTGTCTCGTGTTATTTTCTTTCTTTGTCTTGGTCTACTTATTCTCTCTCTCCTGTTTGTTTTTCTGTCTCCTTTCTCTCTCTCTCTTTCTCTCTCTGCCTTTCTTTTTCACACCTGTTCCCCTCTTGTCATTCTGTGCCTTCTCTCTCTTGTACTATTCTCTCTCCTCTCTGTCTTCTTACTCTCCTCTTGTCCCTCTTTCTACTCCTCCACTCTGACTTGTCGTCGTCTCCTCTCTCTCTGCTTCCTTCTCTTTCTCTCTCTCTCTCTCTCACTCTCTCTTTCTCTCTCTCTCTCTCTCTCTCCTTAGACATATAGCATCATTAAAACAAAGATGCTATACAAGCTTATATTGTACTACTAAGCCAAACATCCGTGTCCTTGTCCTTTACATTATCAGTCATGGCTGTGAGCAAACACACCTACTTCACGCTTTACGCGCGATTAGTCTGCGTCTAATACAACCCGAGGTCACGTGTGGTCACTGAACACACCCTTACAGGAATGATGCAACAGCCGCTCTGTTTCTGAAACCTGCTGAGTTCCGCATTTCAGAGAACAGTTCACTCTCACACGTTAACACATCTAATGATGAAGGAGAGCTTACAGAGGCCCAGGATATCTGAGGCAGAGTATGAACAGGATTGAAGTCAGGCGTGTACTTAAAACCTTAGAAAGACTAAACAACAACAAACGGCTTCCAAACACACTAGCTACGTTTACATGCAGCCTCATAATCCGTTAATAATCCGACTAATAGATCAATCAGAAATGGAATACGTCCATGTATACATCTCAATCTGAATAGACTAGTCCAATTGAGGTCATTCCGATAACAATTTCTATCCGATTGAAGGAGGTGGGTAATCTTGTAAATAATAAATTAATAGAAGAATAATAGCCGTGTAAACGCCTGCATCCGATTACATTCCAAATCGAAGAGTTTAAATACGTTCTGCGCATGTGCAGTTTGTTTCAACCGTTAAAAGATTTAAAAACAGTTAGCAGGATGGACGGCCGTAAAGCTCACAATAACGAGCTGTTCAGACCAGTATATGAGCGAATGAATGACGGTGGGTTTACACGAACTATAGCTTAATAAGCTTCAAATGAAAACTCAGGTAACTATACTTCTACCTCTGACTGAACTGGCCTTACACTCGTTGTCATGGTAACGTTTACACCAAGTTGTAAGTTGTAATTTTGGATCCGATTGCTCGTAGAGATTTTCATCAGATTGTTGAGAAGAGTAAGTTTATAAACACCTTAGTGTTACGCTGCATTTACACTGCTCCGTCACGTCCATGCGCTGCGCTGAATCCCATTCATTTTCAATGGGGAGCGATGGTTGCATCAGACGCAGCCGCGCGGTGCATCATGGGTCCGACGCGTCTAGTTTGGAGGGTGAGATGTGACGAAAAGTTCAGCCGAGATGAACTGTATGCAAATTAATCCGGCAAACGCAATGCATCTATCCAATGAGAAGAGGGCGGGTGGTCACGCTTTAAGCTTCCTCAACGTATGAAATATTTGTTCCATATTCAGAACTAAATTAAAACCCCCTCTTTTATATTTACATCTGATTCAAATCTATAAAATGATGTAAATATGGTATGAAAAAGCCGATGTTGAACACGAACATTAATCACTGCTGCCCCGTCACCCCTTGAAACGCACATACCTGATTTCATTGGATGGCACAGGGAACACCCTTGTTACACCCAACTGAAGAGGGGGAGTGCGTTCACGTCCGTTGATGCGACGGAGCAGTGTAAATACAGCGTTAATCTAGAAGCCACTGTAGCTAACCTACATTTAATAGAAAATTTTAATTTAATAGAAAATTGAGTGCACTGAATCTCCAGGCGCTATGTTTTTGGACACCTCAACAGAGTGCTGTATAGTGAATGGGACACAGCTTTACACAGTCTCTAGACCACACTGACAACTCCGCATGAGCTTAATGAAGAGGTAACCGGAGGTTGGACGAGTTAGGAGAAGCTTTAGGGATGTATTTACGGAAAAGATTTGGCTCCTGAGTCGTTGCCGAGGGGTCGCTGACTAATCACAGATGCCCGGAAACATCTAGCATGTTTAATATCTAGGCCAGTTGGCGACTGTGAGTCAACAGCAGCGTCTAGCTACAGCCAATGGGATCACGCAGGGAGAGTACCACGTTACCGTTCCTGCAATCTCTCTGCGGCTGCGAGCAACTATATTTTTCCAATTTAGGCGATCCCGAGAGCCCAACAATGGCGTTAAACAAATGAGCCTAATTTCTGTATTTCCAGCTAGCGTTTTATCCAGGAAGAGGAGCCCTGCGTGAAACCCCCTTTGGCCAGCTCCCTGCAATTCCTATCTGAACCACTAGGTGGAAATACATACCCTTTCATTTTTGTCAGACTGACTAAAGCAGCGGCTTCGCGAGAACAGTTTACGTTCACCTCATGTACGGATAGAAAACATCGTCCATCTGGCAGTTTGTTACCGTATGTGACTCAGACTCATCCAGGGCAGTTTATAACATCTGTAAAATTAGTAAAATCATAAAAAGAAATTTAACACTACTAATCTGATATGGCTCTTAAGAGTACACCACGCAGCTGAATACAGTGAGTATCAGCAAAAAGCAGAGCTAGCACGCTCAGCTAGCACAAAACTAATAACCCAGAACACTGTGCAGACCAGATCTGACCGGTACGAACAGAACAGCAGCAGCAATTCAAGATCTACATTTAATGATTGCAGTTTTTATTGCATTTATTTAATTAGCTTTTTTCATTTTAAATTAAGGGTCTAAAGTGAATGATTGCATTGTATTGGGGATATTTGTTTGATTTACTTTATTTATTTACTGTTAATCTTGTTAAAAATGGTAATAAACCAGTTTAGACCATGTGTCATGACTTGCTTGCGCTAATAACTACACGTAGCCCTGCCGTGGCGTATACCCCGCCCTCGATCGGTATCAGCTATCGCGCTGAAAGGTGATCAGCAATCGGAATCGGCCTCAAAAACACTGATCGGTCCATCTCTAGTTCTATGTGGTATCACTAGCTCTCACATGCGTTTACTTTTCGTGTGTTCTCGTGACAATAACTTGTTTTTGGACAGCAGCCAGATAAGTGGGTGGTTCCCCGGAGTGTAAATCGTGTAATTAGTGACCCTGTGTCGCCGATCAGTCATGTAGTGTGAAAGCCACAACAACTGAAACACTCAGCAATTACAGCACAACCAGTCATGTAGTCTGAACGGCACAAAGACCTGACCACTCAAACAGTCGTGTAGCGTGAACTGATTGTCTAACTGATACCACACCTCTCCAAAAGGTGGCCCTATCAATTTCTCTATACCCATCGTCCTGCCTGTCACCACTGAGACGAAAGAGAATTTGACCGGCAGTGCCGCGGTGGCGCTGGAGTACCAGGGGAAAAGGGTCGCCATCCTGCAGAACCCAGAGTTCTTCCATCATCGCAAAGAAGAGCGCTGTGCACGTCAGTGGGGCACCACCTGCACCAAGCACCCCTACATAAAGGTACATGTGGCTGCAACACCTGTCGCCACTGGGAAGCCCAATATGGGTCACCTTGTTTAAAGTTTTTCACAGTAACACAGGCTGGTTAGCGTTAGTGGCTGGCCAACACCAGGTATCCATCAATGAGCTACAGTCTCCCACTGTATACCAGTAACATTAGTGGTTTCTAATAAAGTGGCCACTAAAGAACATAAGGGTGGAATCATGCATTACTGCTCTATGAATGCAAACGCTGGACTGCACACTGTTAACTGTTGGAGATCTGTTGCAGATGGTGCTGGACGGTGGAGACTGGTTGGTGGGTGGTGAGCTTCAGGTGGTGGAGCGAATCAAATGGAACGACGGCCTGGATCAGTACCGCCTCACGCCGCAAGAGCTGAAACAGAAATTCAAAGAAATGAAAGCAGGTTTGTGTGACAAGCTCAAAAACAGACAGTGTCAATATATTATTTTCCTGGGTTGGGTTCTCATAGTGTCCTGTTACCAGGGTTGTAACTTCTTTCTCAATGTCAAATGAAGAATGAGACCAGTTCAAAGGATATGCTTTATTCTTGAGAAGGTCTGGTAATGGTCTGAATTTGTCTGGCAATTCTACACTCTTATAGGCCTGCCTCCATGTTTCACCTGGCCCATGTGACCCTTCTGGCCAAGTCGTTATCTCCTGGGCAGATCCTGGGAGGTTCCTGCAGTACAAACAATTGGGTTTGCTGCTCCATAAACTTTGCAGCGACCATATGTGTCTGAACAGACTCAATTTAGTAGACAAGCATGCTATATCAGAAATATTTACAACACCAGCATACAGATGGGTGACCAAACAAAAAGAAAACCTACATATATAGGCTTAAACAATGTCTCTGGAACTGGGGAATGGATTAGGTGATGGTGGCAAAGTTCGCTCAAATCAAAAATATCTTGTTGTTTTGAGCCACCAAGAGACCCTCACTGTAAGGACCAGGTCTGAATGAACTGCAGTAGGAAGGCATCAGTGAGTCGCAATGAACCTGTGTAGCAGTTTTGTAGTGCTAACAAGGATACTAAAAGTAGCTTAAGCTAACAGCTCCACTCACAAAATCACTCTGTGTCCAATTGGGCTGTATGGTTTTCACATGGGCTCATAGTGGCTTTTTGATTGATGATAAATAGGCCCAAGTTGGGTTATAACTTTGGGCCCGTTTGGGCTACAGTCCTAGCTCCCAGTTGGGGCGGTTTGTGGGCCCCATTTACGCTACATGTGTGGTCCCAGCAGGGTTACAGTTAGTTCTGCTTTAACTGTGGGGCCAGTGGATGTTTGTTTACATAGGCCCCACTTGCAGCCCAGATTGGCCAACATGGGCAAACAAACACAAGGCCCATATGGAGTCAAGAGACAAAACTTTGTAAGCTCCAACTAGGTTCCCTAAAGGGGACTCAATTGTCAGTCCATCTTTAACCCATGTGAGACTCACTCAGTCTTTTTTTTTGTTCCCTCCAGATGCCGTGTTTGCGTTCCAGTTGAGGAACCCAGTGCACAATGGCCACGCCCTACTCATGACGGACACGCGGCAGAAGCTGGAGAATCGTGGGTATCGTAGGCCGGTGCTGCTGCTGCACCCTTTGGGAGGCTGGACGAAAGACGATGATGTCCCGCTGGACTGGAGGATGAAACAGCATGCAGCTGTTCTGGACGACGGCGTCCTCGACCCCAGTTCAACCATTGTGGCTATCTTCCCTTCACCCATGATGTATGCTGGACCTACCGAGGTGGGTGGTAGGTGCTTAGACATTGATGTCTAAAATAACTGGACTCATCTTTGAGCTAAATGTAGAGCTGATAGTGATTGAAAGGCTCCAGTTTGATTAAATGGATATTGGGCCGCCAAGTAATTAAAATAATTGCAGTTATCCAGTCTTATCTGTACCGGGCCTCCGGAACACACCTGATTCCACTTGTTTAGGATCAGTTAATCTAGCTAATTTAGCCTAACAATGGGTACTGGCTGGGTTCTCTAGCTGGGTTCTCTCAGCTTATGGTGCTGTTGTTTGACAGTAAACAGTTTTTCTGTTACAAGTTTTACTTTGTTGACTTTATTTCCTGCTATAAATTTAAGCTGGACTGTTTTGAGGAGAAACTCTTTTTTCATACAGGCTGTGTAGAACATCTCAAACACCTTGCTGGTGTATCACTGTGTGGAACAGAGTTGAAAACTTTGTAGTCAACTCACATTTGACCTGGAATTTAAAAAAAGGATAATGCAACCAAAACATAATGGAAAGGGCTACTCCACTATTTTTTCACATTTTCTGTGTAATTCAGTGTAAAAGTGTTAGTGTTTTAGAGCGTTCGTCAGAGTGGTTCATAAGCAGTGATTCAGAGTGGTTCATATAAAGTGATTCATATGCAGAGAAACTCACAGACAGGTTTTTTTTTACAGTGGCAGTGATGGGAACTAGAGGTTGCCATGTCTACAGTTCAAATCTAGCAGTTTTATTAACGATCCAAAACCACCAGTGAACCTACACAAGTGTTTGTATATAATGTTGATGATGGTAAAATAGTGGTAAACTTTCTTTAGTGGGAAAAAGGTTTTCTTTAAGGGCATTTTTAGACTTCGAACCTGTAAATGGATTAAAATAAACTGGTTTAAATAAGCTTTGGACCCAGACTTTATCACAAAACAGTGTCTCAGACATCAGGCAGTATATTCATAACCGCTTCATGTAATAACGTTCAATGAAGAAGCTTCTAGAAGCACTAAACTTCTCAGACATCTCATTTCTATTACAGCCACTTTTGGAAAGTGCCCTTTAAACTCAAAAATGAACATGCCTGAAACTTCTCTAAGTCACAGTGGTGTAGTGGTCAGCACTGTCGCCTCACAGCAAGATGATCCAGGTTGGATTCCCGGTCCGAGCCTTTCTGTGTGGAGTGTGCATGTTCTCCCTGTGCTTCAGTGGGTTTCCTCCGGGTACTCCGGTTTCCTCCCACAGTCCAAACACATGCATGTTAGGTTGATCGCTCACTCTAAATTGCCCATAGCATTGAGTGTGTGTTGGCCATGTGATGGTTTGGCCATGTGATGGACTGGAGAATTGTCCATGGCGTACCCCGCCTTTGTCTGATGATGCTGGGGTTGGCTCCAGCCCCCTTGTGACCCTGACTAGCGGGATAAAGCGGAAGATTATGGATGAATGGAAGGATATTTGCGCCACATAATTCAATAAGCATGATGTTGAGATGCTCGCTGTTCCTCAACTGCTAATGTGAGCTGGTGGCTAACACATTTCTTATGTACTATTGCAGGTTCAGTGGCATTGCAGGGCTAGAATGATGGCTGGGGTTAACTTCTACATTGTTGGACGAGACCCCGCCGGTATGCCCCACCCGGAGTCAGGGCAGGACCTGTACGATCCAACTCATGGAGCTAAAGTGCTGTCCATGGCTCCAGGACTGACCTCCGTGGAGATCATCCCTTTCAGGGTGGCCGCGTACAACAAGAGCAAGAAGGCTATGGACTTCTACGACAAGGACAGGTGAAACATGCGCTGAACACAACTGATATCGAATAACACAGCACACTCATTCATTTTCCACACCGCTGGGTCATGAAGGGGGCGCTGGAGCCCATCCCAGTGGGCGGAAGACAGGCAGCCACAAACACACATTCTCACACACATGCACACTCACACTTAGGGGGCAATATAGCGTCTCCAACTCGCCTGACTGCATGACTGGGTGTGGCGCCCTGCCTGTTCTCGCCAGTCTGTGTCTCTTGTTTACATCCCTGGTTGTAACCATGTGCAAGTGTTTATGTTTTGGTCATGTGCTCCTCTTGTCTCCGCCCCTAACCTGCTCTGAACCTGTGGCTCCTCCTGTTGCCAGGTGTTCCATGTTTCCTTTGTTGGTATATACCCTCATGTCCTTGTCCAACATTTTGTTGTCCAACTCCGTATCTTTCCTTGTTTTGCCATTTGCCCTGGAATTAAAGGGATAATGCAACCAACACATAATGGAAACTTAAAGGGCTACTCCACTAATTTTTCAAATTTTCTGTGTAATTCAGTGCAAAAGTTTTAGAGTGTTTTAGAGTGAACCAGTGAACCTTCACAAGTGTTTGTATATAATGCTAATGATGGTAAAATAGTGAGAATTAGAGGGAAAAAAGTTTTCTTTAAGGACATTTTTAGCCTTAGACCTGTAAATGGATAAAATACGTTTTAGACCCAGACTTTATCACAAAACCCCATGCTTGAATGGGTTCCTCCGGGTGTTCCGGTTTTCTTTCCACAGTCCAAACACATGTTAGGTGCTTGAGTGGGTTCCCCGTGGTTGAGTAGGTTTCCACCCGGAGGAAACCCACGGAAACTACTCTGTTTCTGGTCTGGGGGGGTGGTGTTTACATTGTGTAAAAAAGTGTATGATGAACAGACCAATAGAAGTACTCCAAAATAACATGGAAAAAAATTCTGGTTCCATTTACTTACATTGTAAAGTATGTTTTGGCACTAATTGCTACTGCGGTACTGTAGACGGTGGGTAGGTGGAAACCAGACTACCCCAAGGAAACTTAAGCAGACACCTGGGACCGGGACACCCCGACGGGGAATCAAATCAAACTCAGGCCCTGCGTGCTGTGAGGCAGCAGCAGTGCTTAATTTGGGCTGGATCTTGCTGGAACAAGATCCGGCACCTCTCATATTTCAGGTACCTGCGTTCCAAAACTTATTTATGTGGATCCACCACCTCTTTGACATCTTTTTTTTGTAAGACACCAAAAGCTATTCGTCCAGTGGCATCTCTGAGATTTTATGGTTGTAGCTCCTTACTGCATTTATTAAAGCTAGGATTATTTTATTGTATAGAATGCTACTATGTTAGATGGACACTTGAAGCACTGTTGTGTCTATGCGTTCCAGGACCTTTTCCCTCACTACCTTGCTGGATCACCCCACCTTTAGTGTTCCATTACCTGATGTATTACAAATTAAGCACTGGGCGGCTCTTATCCAATCTTATCCCTCCTTCTCTCTTATCTCCCACCCTCTCTCTCTCTCTCTCTCTCTCTGTTTCAGACACGCTGAGTTTGAGTTCATCTCAGGGACAAAGATGCGGAGTTTGGCTCGCAGTGGACAGAACCCTCCAGATGGCTTCATGGCCCCCAAAGCCTGGAAGGTCCTAACAGAGTACTACATGTCAATACAGAAACCACAGTAACGACACCGCAGCGAGAAGCCGAGTGGGATCCTCCTGCTTTTTATGAGACGACCAATCACAGACAGCGAAGCCTCATCATACCTCAGAGTTTTAGCATAGGAACTGTTTTTTTTTTAAGAAAAAAAAAAACAAACCACAGACAACACCTCAGTCAGTCGATACCAGGTTAGTCCTGACCTTATCAGGCTATTAAGGTTTTATTTAATAGAACAGGGATGAAATAAGAATGTGAGTGACACTAATCCTGCACTTAAAATCAAGTCTAACCCAAAGTGCCTTAATATGAAGGACCAAATGCTCCCACAATAGGGTCAACCGCAATAGTCAATGTGTGCTATGCATTTAAATGTATATATATATATATATATATATATATATATATATATATATATATATATATATATATATATACACTATGTGCCTCACTATGATTTTTAACTGACTGTAAAAACGTTTGAGCAGACGTGCCTTTTTCTGAATAGTATTTTAAATCTGTGCAACCTATTATATCTTAGCTGTTACAAGAAAAACATGCATCTCCATTTTGTTCATTTGAAGGCAGCAGCTATCGTTTACACCATGTAAGTATATCATGTAAGTCCAGTAGACTTCTGGTTCCATTGACTTACATTAAAAGGAAAGTACGTTTTTGGCCACTCCTGTGAAGTTGTGATTTTGGAGGTGACGATATTTCACTTATTACTGGTTTATTGGCATTCGCAATACTGATATTTCAAAAGGCTGGCCTATGTAAATGAGCACAGGGGTCTTATGCTATGGGTCAGCAGGACAGCTTCATACAGCCCATCACATGTTTATAGTTTATCTTTAAATTTGGCCCACAGTTCATTCATTTAGTTGTTCTGGAAAAGATTATTAAGATAAGATATTAAGATATTTTATAATTAAGATATTATTATTATTGTTGTTGTTGTTGTTATTATTATTATTAATAGCAGGAGATGTAGGAGTAGCAGAAGAACTGCTAATAATGTGGGCATGGAGAGCACTGGTCATATACTTATGGTGTTTATTGCATTAGGCATTTATAAACATTTTTTAAGGTTATGTCAGGTGTCATGTAGTATGAACAGTGCCCTACAGTGAAGTGATGCATTCATCTACAATAAAATGACTTCATGAAAAATTTGAAAAATTTAAACATGGGCGTCTTGTTGTGTTCAGTTCAGCAAAAGTGCAGTAGTGTGTTCTCTGTAGAGGACTTGTAACTTATTTACTCTTAGGAAATCAATAACAAGTCATTTGAGCAGGCGCACCCAAACTTTTGCATACGACTAATGCAGTTAAAATACATACTAGAAAAAAATACTGAACATTTTTTTACCCGCCCAACTCCCAGGCCCCTTGCCCAGACCACATGGCCAATGACTCCCGGTTCATTTCAGTTGGAGACCCCTGATCTGTCCAGTCACAGTTCTGAATGAGGGTCTGCTGGCTGTTTCAATAAGTTAAGTTTTAATACAGTCAGTGAATTTGTAGAATACTGCAGGCCAGCGTGTTTTACAGTACAGTCAGTGTCTTGTCTGCATCGTGCAGCTCCAGTAATGTAAATGTACTGGAGTAAAGTACACACTTTACATGTTGGTCAGAGTCCAAGGCTCAGCTGTGTGTCCAAACGGGACAGTACAGTCACAAGACATCCTGCGCGGCCGATCATGGGTCCAGTAGCTTATCAGTAGAAAATAAAGGACGAGAAGAAAGTGTGTCTGTTTTTCTATTAATACATATCAAACCAATACCTATCTTATATCACCACTGTCCAAAGAAAATGGCAACTTTATAGAAGAGGACAAACACTGTCTTTACATTCAATGCAAGTCAATGGAACCAGAAAGTTTTCCCAGCTATTTTGAAACATTTCTATTTGTCCATTCATCATAAAACTGTACACAGTGTAAATGACGGCTGCTGCATTTAAGTGATGTAGAAAAATTAAAATTGACTGAACTAGAGGTGGGCGATATGGTCCTACAATAATATCACAATATTTCATGATATTTTTGCAATAACGATATTCTTGGCGATATGACAAAACATTGAATTAAAAAAATATTTCAAGAGTGTATATATGCAACAAAATGAAAATTAAATTTTATTATTGCATACGATTTGATATGGCACACCCCTAACTGAAATATTAAAAAATACAAGAATATTTTCATCAGATTGTAACAGAAGTCAATGATCCAGAATGCCACGATACTAAATAATGCACTCCAAATATCTCCATATATCCAGGACTGAAGTAAACTGAATGATACTGGACAGATACAATCTGTCTCTAGTAGATACATAATAGGAAATCATTCTAAATACAGTAAAAGTAGTACCCTGATGTGATAATTAGGGATATGTGATATGGCATGATATTACAGGGTATAATATCGTTCACGATATTTAAAAAATGTTGGCAATATTGATATTGTGTACGATACGATATGGCACACCCCTAGTCTGAACGTTGAACGTATCTGGCTCCACAACTTTATTATATAAAACATTTTATATGTGAAATGTATCAGCGCAGCCAAAACCATGCATCTCCATTTTTGTAGCTTTTTCAATGCAGTGTAACAACAACAGGTGGGAAAGTTTCATGACCAACAAAAATAGTCCAACTTTACTTTAACTTCCATTTACAGCTTAGATTTTTTTTTTTTGGTTACCATTTTGGAGATACACGTTTTTGTCCTGACAGAGAAGCTGTATCTGAGTACACTGGGTACATGTATTTGCTCAACTATAAAACTCTACACTGTATACCTCACACATTGTCTCATTTGTGGTTGTTTATAGGCTCAAGACGAAGCCAAGCATTAATTCAAATTAATTAAAATATGGCATATATTTTAATATCCATATACACATTTCTGCATATGCTTGTAAGACATATTTATTGGTCCATTTTAAATGTTTGCATATCTTTAATAAATGCACTACTGTGCAAGTCTGAGACACTCAAGTTTGTTTAAAAGCCTTTATCTTAGCAATAAGTCTATTTTCACCATCAGATATGATTAGAACAGAGGAAAATAAGCATATATACAATATAAAGTAGCATTAAAATATTTTTATGAAAGAAGTAGATCTTATCTTGAGCTCCAGTTTGAAGAGCAAAGTTTAGTTCCAGATTTCTCCTGGACGCCCCAGGAGAATGTATTCAGTTCCTTCAGCAGCAATCTTGATTTAGCTTAATGAAGTACTGAGCAGTCAAAGCAGGTATTAGATGAGAACTGTAAATAAAACTGGGTTGTTTCCACAAGGAGAAGCTTGGAAAGGGTTAAATAAACACACTGATATACACTGTATTGCCAACAGTATTCACTTACTCATCCAAATCATTGAATTCAGGTGTTCCAATCACTTCATGGTCACAGGTGTATAAAACTAGACACATAAGTGAAAGAGTGGGTCGCTCACAGGAGCTCAGTGAACTCCGTGGTGATAGGATCTCACCTGTGCAAGTCAAGTTTCCTCACTACTAAATATTCCACAGTCTACTGTCAGTGGTGTTATACCAAAGCCACGATTATGGTGTGGGGTTGTTTTACAGGAGTTGAGCTCGGCTCTTCAGTTTCAGTGAAAGGAACTCTTAATGCTTCAGCAGACTGAGAGACTTTAAACAATTTCATGCTCCCAACTTTGTGGGGACAGGTTAGGGACGCCCCTTCCTGTTCCAACATGACTGCCCACCAGTGCACAAAGCAGCTTCATAAAGACATGGAGGAGCGAGTTTGGTGTAAAAGAACTTGACTGGCGTGCACAGAGTCCTGACCTCAACCCAATAGAACACCTTTGGGATGAATTAGAGCGGAGACTGCGTGCCAGGCCTTCTCGTCCATACACATCAATATCTGACCTCATCTCAAATGCTCTTCTGGAAGAACAGTCAAACATTCCCATAAACACACTCCTAAACTGTGAGGAAAGGCTTCCTAGGGGAGATGAGGCTGTTATAGCTGCAAAGGTTGGGCCAACATCATATTAAACCCTATGGATTAAGAATGGGATGTCACTCAAGTTTCATTAAAATATGTCGGTAGACAAGCGTATACCTTTGCCCATATAATGTGCGTAAAACCACTACTGACTGTATATTAATACTATTTAAACATTTAAAAAGTGTTTTGCTTTTTAATTATTATAATGTCCCCAGGTAACAGAGTTTTGCACAGCACTGTATCGAGTTTATAAATTATATAATAGATGATATAATATTAATATTTCATACATTTAATAATTAAAATTATTATTAAAATCTTGACAATCACATGGTCCAGTCTGATGCACACTGTCACATCTTGGGCTGAGTTATACAGTGAAATGGGTATTTTCTCAAGTGCCTTCCACTGCCCTGCTGTTATCAGTAGATGAGAACTTTGGCTTCTCGGGTTACTTTAGTTCAGCCTTCGCAGCTTTGTTTTCTTTCTTTCTGCGCTACTTACATAATGGACATGTGAGTACTGTACTTAAACGTAACTCAAGAGTTGCCCAACTGCAATCCTGGAGGGCCAGAGTCCAAAAGAGTCCGGCACGACACGCCTAACGGCATCGTCTTTATAAAGACATTCAATATCTCTATATCACAGCGTCCTCACATTCCCCTTAAAAGTGGACAAAGATACAATCACCTCCATACCGCAAAGCATCAGATGTGAGATCAAATTAGAAAAGTGCATTTCCTAAAAGAAACACAGGATGGTTCAGCATAAACGACTAATAGACGAGTGCAGGTCAGTGTGTATGTGAAGTAGAGGTTGGGGATCTGCCCTGAGTGAGTACAGTGTGGGATTCTATGTGGAAACCAGAGGGATGGAAAAAATGACAAACAGATGAGTGCGGGTTGAACCAACACTACAGCTGTGGTCAGGGGTCTGCCCCGAGTCACTGTAGGCAAAACAGTGTTGGTCGAAGAGAAGTTCTGTAGACTTGCGTGTACTTTTTATTTTTCCCTTACAAAAAAAAGTAAACTTAATTAAAGTTGAAGTATATTTTATGTAGTATACACTATGTAGATAGTATACTAATATTATTGTATTTGTAGTACACTTGTATATGTCTTATATTAATACTTTTATTTAATACTAAATTGGTCCACTTCTTTAGTTTATAAAAGTATACTATTAAGTATACTATTAAGTATGCTTTGTAGTTAGTGAGGCTGGGAATCAAACCCAGACATGGCTGGATTACTGACCGAGCAGTGCCCAGGGGCCCTGGCCCAAAACATTTAGCGAGGCCTGTCAACATTTATAATACAATATATTTTTATTTCCGAGGGTCATTTGATCCTCTGACTTTTAGGGACTTTGACCCCAGGGCCTCTTGGGGGCCCTAGCCATGCTTTTGGGGCTCCTAGCCATGCTTTTGGGGCCCTTATGAAAATGGACAAGGTATTGTGGCACTGCTCTGACTTCGACTTCTGGTTATTAGGGGTCCTAGGAAAGAGGGGGGCATCATTTTAGAGGGCGCTGGTTATAAGAGCCCCTACCAGGGGGCCCTAGAGAAGAGCAGGGCATACCATTAGAGGGCCCTTGATCACGAGGGGCGCAGGTGGGGGGGTTGGGGGGGTATCTAAGAGTTGCCCAGGGGCCCAGGCTATCCTTAATCCGTCCTTGAACCCAGACTCTTCTTGCCATGAAGAGGCAGCTCTACCCCCTCCTCCGCACCAAGCTGCCCTTTAGTTATACATTATACACTCAGTAATATACTCAGTAAACTTCTAGTGTTTTTAAACTGAAAGTATACGTGAGAGTTTTATTTAAGTGAACTTAATATAATACTTATAATTTACTGCTTATGTATAATGGTTGCACTTCAAAGTATACGAATACGTTTAGGTTATATTTCTCCAACTCACTTACTTATTCACCAGCGGACACACATAAAAATAAACAAGACATACTCAGATTAAGAACATATTTGTATTCTTTATAAATATTTATAAATCTAAATTTCCAAACAAATATTGTACTGGAAGCATGTATCGCATCTCAAATGTAAGCATGTATCATGTTCTCTGTGTAATTAAGGCCCAGACTGCTTAAGGCCTGATTGGGATGATCAGGTTTGGACGAACTTAGCAATTAATTTATTTCTTCGTTCAAGCTTTCATGAATTCATATTTCATGTTTTACTTGTTTTTGATCATCACAAATCCTGATTTCAGGGAAAGGTTTTTTTTTGTTAAAAAGTGGTGAGCACCAGATCCTATGTGGTAAGCACTTGATACTATCAGTTGAGCATCATATGCTACGAGGTAAGCACCTGATACTATGTGGTGAGCACACAATAATATGTAAGGAGAACTCAATACTATCAGGTAAGCACCTGATACTATATAATGAGCACACAAAACTATGTGGTGAGCACACAATACTATGCAATGAGCACACTACACTATCAGGTGAGCACCCAATACTATCAGGTGAGCACCCAATACTATGTGTTTGGGATGTGCTATGTGTTTGGGATGCGCCAGGCTTCCTGTTTCAGCCGCATGTACATCCATTGAAAATGAATGTAGTTTAGTACAATGTAAATATATTAAAGAAGCATATCTGTGTACTACTGAGCATTAACATGTGTTTCATGGAGCGGAAGATATGAAGACTAGTCGTCTATAAGTATTGTAATGGAGCAAAAAGTCAAACTTTAAAGTCATGTTATCAATAATCTTTACTGGAATATAAATGTACATGAATGAAAACAAGCTGAAATGAAATAGGAGTAACAAGACTATGTTTAAAATGTAAGGAGTAGAAAGTACTGATAATGGAGAGTAAATGTAAGGAGTAGAAAGTACTGATAATGGAGAGTAAATGTAAGGAGTGAAAGTACTGATAATGGAGAGTAAATGTAAGGAGTAGAAAGAACTGATAATGGAGTGTAAATGTAAGGAGTAGAAAGAACTGATAATGGAGTGTAAATGTAAGGAGTAGAAAGTACTGATAATGGAGAGTAAATGTAAGGAGTAGAAAGAACTGATAATGGAGTGTAAATGTAAGGAGTAGAAAGTACTGATAATGGAGAGTAAATGTAAGGAGTAGAAAGAACTGATAATGGAGTGTAAATGTAAGGAGTAGAAAGTACAGATAATGGAGTGTAAATGTAAGGAGTAGAAAGTACAGATAATGGAGTGTAAATGTAAGGAGTAGAAAGTACTGATAATGGAGTGTAAATGTAAGGAGTAGAAAGTACAGATAATGGAGAGTAAATGTAAGGAGTAGAAAGTACTGATAATGGAGTGTAAATGTAAGGAGTAGAAAGTACTGATAATGGAGTGTAAATGTAAGGAGTAGAAAGTACTGATAATGGAGTGTAAATGTAAGGAGTAGAAAGTACAGATAATGGAGTGTAAATGTAAGGAGTAGAAAGTACTGATAATGGAGTGTAAATGTAAGGAGTAGAAAGTACTGATAATGGAGTGTAAATGTAAGGAGTAGAAAGTACAGATAATGGAGAGTAAATGTAAGGAGTAGAAAGTACAGATAATGGAGTGTAAATGTAAGGAGTAGAAAGTACTGATAATTGAGTGTAAATGTAAGGAGTAGAAGTAAAACGATATCTGAAAAATAATTACTCCAGTAAAGTTTAAATAACTAAAATTTATACTTAAGTAAGGTAACAAAGTATTTGTACGTCGTTAATTGACACCTGGTTTGTTTAATGCTAACTAGTTGCTATAGGCCTTGCTAGCGACTTTAGCCTTGTAGCTCTAATGCAACACTGAAGAAGCAAAGTTCAGACACTGAACATGTCTCAGCCAATGACTAAATTTGGTATAAATGCTAAATGCCGTAGACCAAACAGTGCTGGACTCTGAAGGACCAGAACTGAGCACTCCTACTGCAGCTCTACGGCCTTTTTCCACCTCTCCATGGCATTGGCTGTGTTCTCTCTCTTATTGGTAAGGTTCAGAGATTCATTTAAACCCATTAAGCGAAAAAAAGCCTACAAAACAGGCCTGACATTTATTACACTCTACTGCCACCTGTTGGAAGACCACCAGTAGAGCTACCTCAGCTCTTCAGTATCCAGGTAAACTTGTTTATATTACATGTTCCATGTACCATAAATGTTTGGCAAGGTGTCTAAAGTTTACTTCATGAGTTTTGCACTGGAGCTCCATATGTTGCTCCAGAATCTGTATATGTGGCTAAACAGTAATGAAGCTTCACTGATGTGCAGGTTACTCATATCATATGTACTTATGGTCCCCTCCCACACCATCACAGATGCTGGCTTTCGAATTATAAGATAATGACAAGCTGGATGGTCGTTCTCCTCTTGAGCCCAGAAGATGCAGCATCCATTATTTCCAAAAAATATTTTTTACTATAGAATCAGGTCTGTTTTTAATGCTGTGCTGTCTGAGGGTCTGAAGATCACAACCATCCAGTATTAATTTTAGTTCTTGTCCCTCACATACAGATATTTCTCCAGATTCTCAGAACCTTCCAATAATATTTTGCAGTGTAGATGATGAAATGATAAATGTTCTTTACTATTTTATGTCTTGAATCACAAAGTGGTGACTCCTCCCCTCTTCTGAAAGACTCCGCCTCTCTGAGATACTCATTTTGTACCCAATCATGTTACCAACCTGTTGCTAATTAAGCTAATTAGTTGTAAGATGTTGTAAGTTGTAAGAAGTTGTAAGAATTACTTTTAGGGTTTAAATGATTTGCACATCATTGCGTTCTGTTTCTATTCACATTTTGCTAAGAGTTTAAACACTCCAGCAGCACTGCTGTGTCTGATCCACTCACACAAGCTCAACACGCACTAACACACCACCAGCACCTCAGTGTCACTGCAGTGCTAAGAATGACCCACCTCCCTAATAGTACCTGCTCTGTGGTGGTTCTGTGGGGGTCCTGACCATTAAAGATAAGGGTGAAAGGGGATAAACAATGTATTCAGTGAATCAGGTGGACTACAGTCTATACAGATAATATTCTATTATATGTACTAGTGTATTATACTATATACTACTATATATAGTAGTATATATAATACTATGTGGAAGACACTCCCAACTGATTTGGGTATGAATCCATCCTTGCAGATCACGTACACCCAAACATGCTGATTGTCTTCTCTGGGGCGAATGGGATCTTCCAGTAAGACAAAGTGACGTGACACGCCACAAGGCTAGAAATGTCCCACATTGGTTGGAAGAGCTGATCAAGACTTCCTGACCAAGACTACCCTGGACCCCTAATTCCCCAGGCGTGAACCCAACTAAGCATCCGTGGAACCACCTGGAACGTCATGCTTACTCTATGGATGCTCCACCCTGTGCCCTCAAGCAACTGTGGGATGCACTGCAGTAAGCATGGTTACTCTGGATTTCATTTTTCTATATGTGACTGTGCTAGTAGGCCACTGTGTTGATGTCATAGAAAAGATTTATCTACATGATATAATATATAAATATGAGAGTTAAATAACATGTCTAATTTGCTGTTCTACACTCAGTGGACAAGAAAGAGAAAGAGAGAGAGAGAGCAACTTTTTCATGCCACAACAAAAATGACAACTTATTAGTAAAAAGAAAATGAGTATTTTTAATAGTAAGTGTATTATTAATAGTAATTATAGTAATAGTAATTTTCCTTAGTTTATACAACATACTTCAGTGGTATTGGACATTTATACTATGTTGGGGCCTTCAGGTTTTAACAGTCAGGGTTCGAGTTAAAGTAGAGGTTAAATAATCTCACCTCATTGGAAAGTTAGATTTCTCTTATATTTTCCATGTACAATGAAAATTCATGGTCTGAGGTCATAGACAGTGATCAGCTTTTTCTGTCATGCTGGGATAAGAATGTGAAAAATGTCCTGTCTGTTTACTGTCCTATCTATTTACTGTACTGTCTGTTTACTGTCCTATCTATTTACTGTACTGTCTTTTTACTGTCCTATCTGTTTACTGTCCTGTCTTTTTACTGTACTGTCTATTTACTGTATTGTCCGTTTACTGTCCTGTCTTTTTACTGCCCTGTCTTTTTACTGTACTGTCTATTTCTTGTACTGTCTTTTTACTGTCCTGTCTGTTAACTGTCTTATATTTTTACTGTCCTATCGGTTTACTTTCCTGTCTGTTTACTGTCCTATCTGTTTACTTTCCTGTCTGTTTACTGTCTTATATTTTTACTGTCCTATCTGTTTACTTTCCTGTCTGTTTACTGTACTGTCTGTTTACTGTCCTGTCTCTTTACTGTCTTATATTTTTACTGTCCTATCTGTTTACTTTCCGGTCTGTTTACTGTCTTATATTTTTACTGTCCTGTCTGTTTACTGTCTTATATTTTTACTGTCCTATCTGTTTACTTTCCTGTCTGTTTGCTGTCCTGTCTGTTTACTGCTCTGTCTGTGTACTGTCCTGTCTGTGTACTGTCCTGTCTGTTTACTGTTCTGTCTGTGTACTGTCCTGTCTGTGTACTGTCCTGTCTGTGTACTGTCCTGTCTGTGTACTGTCCTGTCTGTTTACTGTCCTGTCTGTTTACTGTGTCTAATGTCTGTTAATTTATTGTATTTATTGTTTCTAGTTAAAACTTGTGTCTGCACGGTTGCACTTTGTGCTCTTTGTTCTATGTTGCACTGTGTTGTTCCAGGAGGAACCAAACTTCTCTCCACTGTGTACTTGTACGTAGATAGAATGACAATAAAAGCCTCTTGACTTGACTTGACAAATACAGCCGTTCTATTTACTTTGAGTTGCTGTATGTCATGCAAACATATGTCAGGTAAATCTAAGAAAATGAGCTTTCCTTTGGGTGGGCCTACTTCCTATCTCACTTCCTTTTAAGCATTAAAGCAAACAGTCCACCCAAAAATCCACACCACAAAGTTCTTGTAGTGCTTCAACGGTTCCTTCCACCTTCAGGACGCATCATCAGAAGGGGGATTTGGGTCTTTAAATCAAAAATCTGACTTTAGAGTCTACTATGCAGCACTGCTGTGTGGGATGAATAGGCATGCCTGTATTCTGATGTACGAACAATCACGTTGTTCACTTAAGCCACGGTTTTCCTTTAAGGTCATGCAAAAAAAGAAGTATGGTGGTGAAACTGTGGTGTTATGAGTGCTAGACAATACAAAATCAATAAAAATAAAAAATTAAAAAAAAAGACAATAAAAAAACAATACAAAATCTGGTAGACTTTCCAGTCCACTTACTGACCGTGTACATGTCCAGTACTATTATATATATATATATATATATATATATATATATATATATATATATATATATATATATATATATATATTATAGCTGCTTTATTTCAATGTGTATTCTGTGTTTTATATGAAATGTTGACAATTTTTTTACAACGAAGCATTTACATCAAACCATTCTCAAACACAAACGTTTACATTTTAAATATTTAAATATGTTGATTTTTTTTTTAACAGAGGTTCCACTTTAAACACGTTAGACGTCTGGTTCCTATCATAACTATCATAACCATGAAAATTTGTGGAAACTGTGGAAGTTTCTTTAGAACGGAACATTTTATGCTAAAAGTCCGAATTATATTGTTTACATCTCTGAAATTATATTGTTTACATCTCCACCATTTAAATGTCATTTTTTAAATTGGTGTCCCCCTTTAAACTCTTCAGACGTCTGGTTCCTATCACCCTCACCATGGCAAATTCGGACTCAGCAAGTTTCTCTTGAACAGAACGTTTGACACCAAACCACTCTGAGTGACACTGTTTACACCTCAACCTTCTAATTATGTGTTAGTGTTGTTTTTTTTTAACAAACTGGTACTTAGCTTTTAACACTTTGGACGTCGAGTTCCTATCACCACCACAATGAAAAATATGGACTCAGCAAGTTTCTACAAGACACTGTTTATATCTCAACCATTTAATTGTGTAGATGTTTTAAAAATTGGTGATACCCTTTAAACTTTGTAGATGTCTGGTTCCTATCACCTTCAATGTGACAAATTTGGACATGGCAAGTTTCTCTATAAAAAATAAAGCATTTTATGCTAAAAGTCATACTTTCTATTGTTTACATCTTAACCATTTAATTATGTGTACTTTTAAAATAAATTGGTGATCCCCTTTAAACTCTTTAGACGTCTGGTTCCTATCACAACCACCATGATAAATTCAGACTTGCCATTTTTTTCTAGGATGGAGCATTTACCACCAAAACTTTTACATGACATTGTTTCATTCTAAACAATTATGTAGATTTTTTTTTTTACAAAACAATGGGTTTCTCCTTTAAAATCTTTGGATATTTGGTTCCTATTACCACCACTGTGAACAATTCTGCCTGGGATTTTTTTTGCTGCATTATACAGTAAACCACTCTGAATACCATTGTTATGTCTTAACCATTTAATTATTTAGATTTTTAAAAAAAAATTGGTATTCCCCTTTAAAATATTTGGACATCTGGTTCCTATCACCCTCACCATGAAAGAAATGGACTCGGCAAGTTTCTCTAAAACAGAGCATTTCACACCAAACCATTCTGAATAACACTGTTTATGTCTTAACCACTTAATTACGTAATTTTTAAAATGGGTATTCCCCTTTAAAATCTTTGGCCATCCGGTTCCTATCACCACCACAGTGAACAATTCCGGCTGGGGATTTTTTTTGCTGCAATTTACAGTTAACCACTCTCAATAGCATTGTTATGTCTCAACCATTTAATTCTTTTTTTGCTAAAAAATTGTGCTTCCCTTTAAAATATTTAGACGTTTGTTTTTTTTTTAAATGAGTGTTCCCCTTTAAAATATTTGGACGTCTGGTTCCTATCACCCTCATCATGAAAAAATGGCCTTGGCAATTTTCTCTAAAACAGAGCATTTTACACCAAACCACTCTGAATAACACTGTTTATGTCTTAACCACTTAATTACGTAATTTTTAAAATGGGTATTCCCCTTTAAAATCTTTGGCCATCCGGTTCCTATCACCACCACAGTGAACAATTCCGGCTGGGGATTTTTTTTGCTGCAATTTACAGTTAACCACTCTCAATAGCATTGTTATGTCTCAACCATTTAATTCTTTTTTTTGCTTAAAAATTGTGCTTCCCTTTAAAATATTTAGACGTTTGTTTTTTTTTAAATGAGTGTTCCCCTTTAAAATATTTGGACGTCTGGTTCCTATCACCCTCACCATGAAAAAATGGCCTTGGCAATTTTCTCTAAAACAGAGCATTTTACACCAAACCACTCTGAATAACACTGTTTATGTCTTAACCACTTAATTACGTGTTTGTTTGTTTGTTTTTTAAATGGATGTTCCCCTTTAAAATCGTTGGCCGTCCGGTTCCTATCACCACCACAGTGAACAATTTCGACTGGGGATTTTTTTTGCTGCGTTTTACAGTAAAACATAACATTACAGTAAACCATAACATCATAAAAGGTTTCATAATTTAGAAAACTTTGATATATTCCACTTTCTAACATGATGGAGCAGCACATGCTGCAACTTGAGGTCAGGTTTGACAGCTAAGCTCGTGCACAACAGGTGGCGCAGTAGGAGGACCAGGCCTTCAGTAGCCCACACGGAGTCCCACGGTGGAGTCATGCTTCGGGTACGAGGTTTCTGTTGGCTTTCAGAATGTAACTGCTGCGCCATTTAAGGTGGAACCATTTAAGGTAGAACAAGAAGCCGACCACAGCGTCATCGTTAGACCGCTAACTTCACGGCTTCCCGGTAAAAGAATCTGAAACTGTGATCTAACTAAACCGCCGCTGTGGTGACATAAGACCTAAACCGCCGCCGTATCGTTCAGAACAATGTGAGCTCGCCCACCCTGGTCGCCCCGCTCGCCCGCCTGCATTGGTAACTTCCCCAATCACCTCAACATGTGACCACTTTGACAGGGCGAAGCACCGCCTGCGTTTCAGCGCGTGTCCCTCCGCCGCGGCCCAAGCCGTGCACAAAGAGAGCCCGTCCGACTCGACGTTACGGTCCGCTTAAAACACGCTCTCCATACCGCTATCATATTCCTCTCCCCCGGTGAGCGATTACAACTCTTTGTTTATTAACACTCAGCCACCCGCCTGCAACTCCCGCTACCCGGGCCGCCGTGGAACTACTTCCTGTGCGCGGCGGCAGAATATTTTCTCGAATTCTGCCAGATCTACCTTCTTTTTTCCTCCGCTGGAAGCCATGATGGAAGTTTGAGAGTTGGGGCTGGGAGAGCGAGAGAACCGCGAGAAGATGATTCCCGTGAGCGGCTGTTTAATCCGGCGATTTTCCCCGCAAGCGCACAACTAAACCACGACATCCGCTCGCCAGACGCTCAACACATGTGAGGTGGAGGCTGTCAGTTTTCTTCGCGTTTCTTTCCCCCGAAAAGCGTCGACCTTTTTCAACGATGGTCGTTCGCTAGGACGGTTTTGGTTTTAAAAGAAGGAGGAGGAGGAGGAGGGGAGAGAGAAAGAGAGAGAGAGCGCGAGAGAGAGAGAAAGGGAGAGAGAGAGAGAGAGAGAGAGAGAGAGAGCGAGCGCGAGAGAGAGAGAGAGAGAGAGGGAGCAGGCTAGCTTTTGTCGCTAGGCTAGCGATGCTAAAGCTACGTAGCGAGTGGTTTTGGGGGAAGAAAAAAAAAGGCTCGCCTCGCTTTTCCTGCGTTAGCGACGATGGAGAGGAGTCCGTCCTCTCTGCGGAGCTGAACCACGGCGCCCGCGACGCGCCTGGACCCAGAGACTCGTAACGTTAGCTCGGCTGCTGCTGTGCGGGCTCGGCCGCTCCGAGGCTCCGAGGCTTCTACAGTTTTCTCTGCTCGCTCTCTCTCGGTGCTGGAAGAGAAGGAGGACGAGGAGGACGACGGACAGCGGGATTTTACCGAGAGGAGAGAGCGGGGCCTGCTTTTGTTGGAGGGGGAGCCGCCGCCGCCGCCGCCGCTGCTGCTCCGGCTGCTCCGGCTCCGGCGAGGAGGGCCGCGTTTCTCCGCCAGATAAAAGCCCCGTAATCCTGCTAACTACAGCGGGCTACGGAGCCGAGAGGAAACAAAACAAAGCCCGCACACACGGAGAGGGCCAGACTTGCTTATCCCTAAAGGACTGTAACGTGATCATATATACGTACATATAGAAATATATATACGAAAATCTCTATTATATCTATATAAACTCAGAGAACTCCTGCCACTGCAATGGCTGCGATCATTAAAGAGATCGTCAGTCGCAATAAGAGGAGATACCAAGAAGATGGATTCGATCTGGACCTTACATGTATCCTTGGCAAGCTCTTAATGCTTTAATCGTGTCTTTTTAGCGGTGATCTCGACTGATTTCGTGTTTTATTTGGGGGGGGGAAGCTCGGCTTGGCTTCTGATCGGTTAGCATGTTGCTAACGTCATCGCCTCCTCTTGCGTTTTGAAGGCTTTGCAGGATCCTGGAGTGATCGCGCCAGTCAGGGCAGAGCGAGGTTATTTTCTGCTGGTTTGTGGCCTTTTATCTGCTGGTTAGTGATCGTCATGCTGGTGTTTGGTGACCTGGTTAAGATACTCGGTGGTACTAGCACTGGACTGCGGGCAGCTGCGAGGTTTTAGCCCGTTGACCAGAGGCTGAGTGGCCCGGTGCTTTTGGATCTGGAGCGATCAACATGATCAATACTGCTGATGTCCTTTTACCCCCATTCTATAGATTATGAAGTCTCCTCTGAATGTCTGACTAGAGCAGCTAATTCTCAGAGCTTTATGACTGATACATAGGCTGCTGTAGCTCTGCAGTACCCTTCTATGGGTGGTGGAAGCAGATACATTGAGAGACCCCCCCCCAAAAAAAAAAAAAAAAAAAAAAAAATATATATATATATATATATATATATAAATAAAAAATCTGGTCAGATAACTAGGCAGGGAGTCTGCAGGCTAGTTTCCGATTCATCGTGGTGAATGTCATTTTAAAGCAAGGAATCAAGACGGCGCATCCGTGACCACAAGGCATTCGCCTGATCAAGCACAGGTTGGCCACAGTGTCCAGATAACCGTCCGGATAGCCTTCGTGACGTCGGCTCTGGAAATTCCCCTCTTGATTGTTACCCCATGACTGCTTGTGAATGAATTATGATGGGCAGAACTTTATTCCCCTTTGCAGATGCTGGGCCATAAAGTGCTTTGATTCGCTCCCGTTCGGCTTATTGTACAAGGCCACGCCGGGGGCTTCAGATTTACTCTGTCGATGTAAAGGTGCGAGAAATTGAAGAGCTGCTGCTCGCGGTCGAATCTCTTTAGGGCTTCGATGAATGGAGACGTAGAGAGTGAGAAACTAGATTGTAATCTTGGTTAGCACTTGGTCTTCACTCATGTTCGCTCGCACCCAAGGCTGTGGTGTGAAGGGTTGGGGAAGAGTGCGGCCACGTGCCGATCAACACTGGCTGTCCATGTTCTGCCAGGCTGCAGATTAATGTTTATAATTTAAAAAAAGGACAGAACCACAATAAAAAAAAACTTTTGAGCTCATGAGATGTTTGTGTCAAAGCATAGTATAATTAGAGATCATTATAGTATGTCTTTAGGTTGGGTTGGTTTAAAGGTGCAATAAGTAATTTTGTTCTATTGCCTGTTTGGAAATGCTCTTGTAGTGGGAGTGAAGAGTGAAAGGCTGCCGAGAGACATTTGAATTGTTGTTCTCAGGCTAGTATGTACTGAGGCATTTAATTTACCTACAGTAGTTTACCAGTACCAGTACAGTAATTTACCAGTACAGTAGCCAGTACTTGAGTGGCTAGTTTAAAGGTACAGTAAGTAAAAATCTTCCATTGCCTGTTTGGAAATGCTCTTATAGTGGGAGTTACCAGGAAAAAGAGTTGTTTGTGTTGTCGTGATCTACCTAGTGTGTCTATTTTAAAGGTGCCGTAAGTAAAAATTTTTCATGGCAGAAACGTTCTTAGAGGAGGCTTTAATGAAGAACAAATGAAGTGAAGCCTGAAATGCTGTTGTCTGCCTTATATTGCTGTTGCCTGGCTAGTGTCAGTTTATGCGAAGGCTGTGTACTTCACCCCATATAATCAGTACATTGGCTTGGGTGGCTACTTTAAAGGGACAATAAGTAAAAGTTTTCCACCACCCATTTGGAAATTGTGAGGCATTTTTAAAAATAGTCTATTCTACTATATTATGGGTGGTCTCTCTTAAAGATGTAGTTGGTACATTTTCCACAGCCACGTTGTGGACTTTTTGTATGAGTGGGCTTCACTAAAATTGAGTGGGACTAAAACTTTAAGTGTCCCTGGGCCCCTGAAAAGCATTTGTAGGTGGCCTACAGGCTAATGTATGTCAGGATAGTGTATGCTTATATGATATTTGGTTCAGTGTTCAAGGTACTTTAGCTTGGATGACTAGTTTAAAGGTACAACAAAGCTTTGTACTGAAGGCATTACTGATTTGGCCCATCAGTGTTTTGCGGTGTACTGTGAGGAGAAGTTTGAGATGCTTCTCTGTTGGTCATTGTTTTTCTTATTAATTGTCTGTAATTGTTTGTAATGTTTTGTAAGGCAGTCTATAGTCCCAGTATCAGCGACTTGTCCGCGTCTTGCAGCCCTGTTGTGGTATAATCAGCAACTTCTGCCGAAATGAGGTCGACCTAATGGCAGCTACTTCCTGTGCTGAGGTCATAATAAGCTGACCTCTTAGCGCCTGATGGAAATGTGCCACTTACGGCTCCTTTAACTCACTTCTGCTTTCCTAGCTCCGAAGGGGTTTAAAGTCTAACGGCGCTGGTGTAGCGCAGTACCTGCCGTCAGCCTCACTAGCTGCGCGCTGTGGTGACTCGCACAGCAGCATCTGTAAGTCAACACCACTGGCACACAGAGCACGCTGGGAGAAGGTCGAAGGTCGCGCATGCTCTTGGTGCCCTGGATCGAGCTCGGCCAGCCGCCGGCTTAATCAGGGACACGTTAATTAGACCGAGGTTAATGCATAAGCGTGCCAGGCGGCTTTGTTTGGTGATGTTGGCGTGGCTCATTTAGTGTCTGCACTAAGTTAGTGTGTGTGTGTGTGTATATATATATATATATATATAAATAAATTATAGACACACACGTGTTTTGGATTTCTATTGGTTTGTTCGTCTTGACAGTTTCCCACAATGTAAACAATGGCTGCTACATTTATATTGTGTAGAAAAATGGATTTCAATTGTCTATTTGTGTTTTTCAACATGGATTTAACACAACAGCTATATATATTTATGTATGTATGTATGTTGGTGTGTATAGATCGTGACAGTAAGATTTTCCTTGTTGTCTTTACTGACCACATGAACTCACCAGTGAAGGATGCAATTGTCAGATGGCAGTTAATAGCTACAGTCATTCATTTCATTTGCAATGTGCTCCCTGATTCTGTTGGCTTATTCATGTGTACTTAGTCAAACCCCACCATTATTCAGCCTCTCAGGCGTTGAGCCTATTAGCACAAATGCCTTCAGTGAGCAACCTGTTACATCAATAAGTGTTACAGGCTCTTCAGTTCAGGAGGATGAACATGCACTACCTTCAGTAACCTGTATTTTTTTTTATTCTGCAGGTGTTGCTTGATTGGGGGGCAAATCTGTGGTGCACTCAGAAATGATGATTTTACTTTTAATTGAACTCCAACTGACGAGCATCAGCTAGTTAGCCCAGTGCTTAGAGCCGCTCTATGGGAAGCCGCATACTTTCTATGAGGTGATGTAACGGCTAATATTGGCTTCATGTTGGTAATTATAGCAGCTCGACTGTATCAATAGGAAGAAATGTCACTGCAGGTTAAAGAAGTGTGAGTTTTTATAACTTTATAACTGTGGATATAAAGTTTGCCTGTTGGGGTTCCAGCAGTATCTTTTGGCCTGTTGTGATCAAAATACACCCGTGGGGAATCAGTAACGTGACGTGATTGATCGGTCTGTGTGATTTAGTGGCTTATAATCACTTGAGTAGTTCAGTACTAGGAATATGAATGTAAATAGGAATGTGTGTTTGAAAGCTGTTGACGGTTGATATGTATAATATATAATATTAGCTTGCAATTCATATTTAGGTTCCAGACTCATTCGCTGTAAGGTTAATGTATATATGTGTGTGTGTATATATACATACATACATACATACATACATACAGTTGGGATAAATACCAAGCTGTACATTACAATATGCATTTCTGTGTATGTTTTAGTTTGTTGTCTGTACTCAGGGACAGCCTATTTAGTCAGTTTTAATAGGACTAAGTTAAGTGCAGCTTGTAACATGTTCTGTAGAATCATTGTATTCATAGATCTTGACGGTGGGTTGTCTTATGTGGCTCGGCTGTGTCTGTTTTAACTCCTCAGAGGTCCGAATATAAAAGTTGGCACTAAATCTCTATGTGAACAGGCTCTGTGTCTTTCCAGACACCCTCACATGGTTTTTGTTTGCATTACGTCATGATATGAGAAGCCCGTTAGCCGGCTGGTGTGTCTGTGTTGTTTTTATTATTTATTTATTTTTAACAGGGAATTTTCGAAGGCTGTTATCGGCATGTGACATTGCGTTTGGACTTATTGTCATCATCGCGATCTCCGGTAAAATGTCATTGGCTGTTTCGTAGCTGTGTTTTAGGGAAATGAACTGATTCACAAACAGTGACCTTCCTTAAGCTGCATGATTGAGTATGTGCTTATGAAATATGATTTGTGTGTGTGTGTTTATATATATATATATATATATATATATATATATATATATATATATATATATATATATATATATATATATATATATATATATATATATATATATATATATATATATATATATGTGTGTGTGTGTGTGTGTGTGTGTATATATATATATATATATATATATATATGTAATATATACACACACACACTCACACGTACACACACCGATCCAGAAATATTTGGACAGTGACACAATCTTCATGATTCGGGCTCTGCGTGCCACCACAATGGATTTGAAATGAAACAACTGAGATGCAATTTAAGTGTGAACTTTCAAGTTTAATTTAAAGCGTTGGTCAAAAATATCTTATGAAATGTTGAGAAGTTCCAACCACTTTTCTACAAAGCTTCCTCATTTCAGGGGCTCAAGATGGTTTGCATCTTGTGGTGAACCCTCTGTATTTGCTCTCATGAAGTCTTCTCTTTATGGTAGACTAAGGTATTGATACACTTCCTCCTGGAGAGTATTCTTCACTTGGGTGGATGTTGTGAAGGAGTTTTTCGTCACCATGGAAAGGATTTTGTGATCATTCACCACTGTAGTCTTCCATGGCTGTCAAGGTCTTTTTGAGTTCCTTAGCTCACTCTTGTGCTCTTTTTTCCCCAGAATGTACCAAACTGTTAATTTGGCCACTCCTAACATTTCCACCATCTGGTGGATTTCTTTGTTTCAGCCTAATGACGGCCTGTTTCACTTCCATTGAGAGCTCCTTTGACCGCATGTTGTGGGTTCACAGCAACAGCTTCCAAATGCAAATGCCACACTGGAATCATCTCCAGACCTTTTACCTGCTTAACTGATGATGGATTAACCACGGAATAGCTCACGCAGCCTATACTATGGCTCTTGAGTTGTCCAGTTACTTTTGGACCTTAGAAAGCTGAGCCTAGAGCTGTAATTCCTAAACCCTTTCTCCAATTAGGATGTGAATCCCCTCAAATTAAATTTGAGAGTGTGCACTTGAAGCCCACATTGATTATATAACTGTATTTTGAATATGTTTTGTTAATCAGCTAAAATGCCCCAAAAAAGTCTCTGTTTAAATATTTCTGGGCCTAACTATATATATATTTCCAGACCTACTGGCAAACTTATGGTGGAAAACTCATATATATGTCTATACACTACCGCTTAAAAGTTTGGGATCACAGTGAAATGTTCTTGTTTTCAATGTAGTATCTTCTTCCTTAACACAACAATGGACTGACGGGTCTCTAAAGAAAGTTGTTTCTTTCTGGTCATTTTGAGCCGGTCAGCAAGCCATCAACTGCTGATGCTTCAGATACTAAACTAACCTAGAATGTTGTTCCCTTTTATACTCACTTATTAGTAGAATGTTTTTCAGCTGTGCATCACAATTGAGCAAGAGTGTCCTAACAACCCATTAGCCCAATAACATCCTTAACTTGTATTGTCGAGCGTACCAGGAGATTTAGACAGAGGACTGAGAATTGCTGATAATAGGACTATGTGCATATATTTATATACATACATATGTGTGTGTGTGTGTGTGTGTGTGTGTATATATATATATATATATATATATATATATATGTATATGTGTGTGTGTGTGTGTGCACTTGTGTTAAAGAAATGGTCAGCAGTCGTTTTTGTTGGATTTGTGTAGTTCATGAACGTCCTTAGAGTGAACCGATTGTCTGGAACTGTGATTGGTCGAGATGCTGCGCTATGAACTATAAAAGGCAGTGTGGTAAATAAACCATGATAACATTTTCTGGTTACGTGGCATTCGTTGCCGTATTTAGTTTGGAGCAGAGAGCCTAAAAGAGAAGTGCCACATTTTACAGGAAAACTATTAATAACTATGTGATCATTATTCTGCGCTGCCCTAAATCCAGGTAAACACGACGAAGCAGTTTCTTAAGTCATAATCCTACACTGACTTATATTTTCCCCTCTGAGGTTCACTCACCGCGTTTGTGGTTTTAAAAGCTCAAAACTGTCATGATTCATTCTTGCATGACCGTTTTCTAACCTTGCTTACAGAAATGAAGCAGGCTGTTGTGTTGTTGTTGTTGGACTAGAGACCGACACATGTACATGGTCTCTGTTCTGATTGGCTGTCGTGTTTTGTGTCGGGTTCTAAAAGCGGCCCGGGCTGAAACACTCCTTATAACTTGGCTGTGATTGGAGGAGGTTGGGCTGCTGTAGGCTGAATAGGCGTGTGTGTGTGTGTGTGTTGGTTTATGAGAAGGTGCTTCTCCCTGCGTGGCGGTGTAGACTGGGGAGTGACTGGTACTTTTAGAAAGTGATGTGTTTATATTAGTGTTGCGCTGATACCGGCACTCACACACAGTATCGGTATCGGCAATAGAGAGGGCCGATACCATGAAGCTTATTGACTAAATGGCTGCCCGTGTTTCTGCATTGTGGCAGTTTTTATTTTTTCATAGCTCTGAAACTTTTTCATGTGCAGTTACTCAACCAGTAAATGGTGTTCATTCAAGGTTATTATATCTTATTCAGGATACGACATAAAAAAATACAACATATAAAAAGTGGAACACTGTATATATCAGGATTTATAGCCATATATTGAACATTTAAGTCAGAGTTGGTATCGGTATCGGTACTCTGTATCGGCAGATTCCTGAAAAGCTGGTATTAGTATCGGTAAGGAAAAAGTGGTATCGGTGCATCCCTAGTTTATATATTAAAGTCAAGAACAGTCTGCATTTTACTATATGGGCTTGTTAAGTGCTGATGATTTTCCTGACCTGCTCAGAAAGACACGTTAGTGTAACGCATTGTGCTAGTTAGTGATCAGTATGGTCAGAAACGCTATGATTGGCTGATGAGCTTCACTTGAAGGTCAGTATGGAGGTGAAGACGTTGTAAACTATGTTGTGCTGACGGGTCAGAATCAGTACGAAGTTTGCCTCGTGTCGTTTATCAGCGCTAGCCCCTCGTCTCGTTTGGAATTGTTCGTGTTGGATTTCAACCAGAGTCTCGATCCAGCTCGCTCCAAACTTCCAAGAAGTCTGGTTCCACACATTCGTCCTTCTTTCTGCTGTTCCCTCTCACTCTCGTTCTTTTGCTCTTACTTCTGTGCTCTCTCTCTTTCCTATCTCTCTCCCTTCCTCCTTCTATCTCCCTCTTTCCCTTTTTTTGTCTCTCTCTCTTTCTATCTTTCTCTCCCCCTTCCATCTGTCTGTTTTTTTTCTGTCTTCTGTCTCAGCTCTCTCTCTCCCTGTCTATCTTTCTCTTTTCTCTCTCCTTATCTGTCTCTTTTTTCTTATTCTGTGTCTCTTCCTCTCTTTGCATCTCCCCCTCTCTCCTTCTACCCCCCTTCCTTCTATCTCGCTCCCTTCCCCCTTCTATCTGTCCCCCTTCTATCTGTCTGTCTGGCTTCTCTCTCTCTCTCTCTCCCCCTCTCTCCTTCTCTCTCCCTCTTTTTCTCTCTCTTTCTCTCCCCCTCTCTCTTTCTCTCCCTCCCTCACTCTTTCTCTCTCCCCCTCTCTCTGTCGCTCTTTTTTTCCTCTCTCTCTCTCTCTCTCTCTCTCTCTCTCTCTCTCTCTCTTCCCCCCTTCTCTCTCTCTCTGATTTTATGCAGTGGGCGCGTAGCTGCGGCTATAAATGTCAGCTTAACACTTGTGCCTATGTGTATAGTCTTCTAAGAGCAGAGGAGGCTCACTGTGTGCCTGTTCATTAATCAAACACGGGTTACACATTAAAACCGCCGGCTCTGTGGGGCCGCGTGGGTGTGCGCGTCCAGGGCCGCGGCCTGTGCTCTGTTCTGGTGCGGTATCTAAAACAATATGGCCCTATGCCCTTACGTAACTGTGGATCAGAGTTCTGGGAATGGCCCTTAAAATAGTGCTGCACTGTGCTGCTCTCTGGGAGCAGAGAGGAGGGGAGATGGTTCCCTCGGGTATATGTGCTCCTTCATATGTGCAGTTCAAGTCTAGAGCCTTTCTGGTGTGTGTTTAAAGGCCCCATGTGATGTAGATATTATTATTTTTAATTATAACTTTTTTAATTACAACGTTTGTGTGGCTTATCTAGTAAAATTGGTATATATTAGTTTTTACATTTACTGTCTTTATCCTTATTTATAGAGTTGAACTGGCTGCTTTTGTTACTGTGCATTTAATGTGGATATGCGATGCATGGGCTGTGTTCTGACTGGCTGCTCTGTATTTTAGGCCTCAAGGCCGACAGCTGGATAGGTGGGGCTAAACTGGGGTGTGCTTGTTGGTATGGCTGTGTATTGGCAAGAACCTGGCGATACAATACGTATGGTGATACAGCGATCAACATATTGTGATATTGCAAGCAATATCTATTAAAACACAACACTGTATGAACAGGTTTGTTAATGCTTACAATAGCGTTGCGCCCTTGTGCTGCTTGTTAATGTTGGAGTTGAGCTGAAAATGGATTTTACTAATGCCATCTAGTGGTCAGAGGTTTAAACACAACACACAATGATTCACTGTCTGGCAGGAATCTGTGTATCGATGTTTTTGAGAATCGATACAGTATCACTCAACATATCCTGATATTCTTATATATTTTCTTACACCCCTATTATTGGGTGTGTCTGTGTAAATGTGTTGGTTCTTGTGACGTCACAAAAACAGCGAATTCACAACAGGCTGTCTTTGCTGCATAGTTTACAGGTCTAGAGGGCATCGACTGTGGAGTGAATGGTATGTTTTAAACTTGAAATGCTGTCTTGTGTTAAACTTAGCTTTGCAGGATGTGGAAAAGTATGAAAGTATTGCTGCTCATTATATTGTTTGGCTAAAGCTATTGCAGTATAAGCCATATAGTAGGGATAGTATACATGCAGTGTGATCATTCTGACCACTAACATATGCTCTGTATGTTCTTCTGTGGGTATTTTGGTGAATCAAGGCGTTCAGGCACTCCAAAAGCTGTAAATACTTGCAGCAGACTAATCTATAGTCTTATCAAAGGATTCAGAGCGTGTTAATGTATTGCAAGGCATATTGCAGTTGCAGTTAGTGCTGTGCTGCGTTGATGGTTCAGATATATTCCAGTCTGTCGGATGAAGTTTGTTTCCACTAACAGTTCTTGAACCTGTAGTTCACTGCTACTGTACATTAATAGTAGTCTTAAAACTTTACACCATATACATTAATACCCAAGACTTGTTCCAATTGTGATATCACCATGCAAATCTGTGGTAATGCGCATCATGGAGATTGTGGGGAATGGACTATTAATTATGGCCTCTAATGTAGCTGTAACTCAGACTCACTCTTGCCTCTCAGTTCTTATGACATCTAATGAAGTTGTGCAATCACAAAGTGCACTTCCACTCATTTTTGCTGCATAGCTGATCAGTTAGGATGTAAACAAAGTCGCTCATTTTAGAGAAAACTTGCAGGTCAGAATTGTTCACAGTGGTGGTGATGGGAACCAGACGTCTGAGGAGCTTAATAGCTCTAAAAGCTCCCTTGCACAAATGTTTTTTATATATATAGTAAATGTAATTTTGTGATACTGCAAGCAAAGTGATATAATGTGATTTTTCAAACCCAGCTGTTAAAACACTGAATGTATTGTGATGTATCGAATCGTGACCGCTGTATCACCATATATATTGTATCGCCAGGTTCTTGCTAATACACAGCCCTACTGTTTAACACCAGGAGATTAGGAGAGGGTTAAATTGCGCTCCACCCGCGTGTGTTCCTTTAAAACGTTGGACCCGGGGCAGGGTTTGATTGTGATAACAAAACCTTTGGCAGGGTATTGTGTGATGGAGATCGTAAATGATGTATATCGGTGACTTTGATTTATCTTAGTACTATCTGTGTTTATGGAAAACCTGGAGTGGCTTCAGTGAAGAGCCCAAAGCAGGACAGGGTCCGGGGTCCTGATGGCTGTTTCTCAGCGTGGCTCTGTGAATCTGGGCTGAAGTGAAGAGTTTCTGCCGAGGAGAGTGGAGCAATTTTCCCACATTTTGTGTTCTTAGATGCCTCACTGACTCAAAATATCCTTTCGCGGTTATAAACAGATCAGTATGAATGACTAAAGCGCACTGAAGCATTAGGGACGCCTACCCTGCATGTGTACCGTCATGCGTAACTGTCATGCGTGTGATCAGCGGAGAACTGTCAGATGGCTATTTTGGGCACAGGCCTGCTGAAGTGAGTCATTTACCCTGTACAGGTCATATCAGTGTCCATCGATCACTTTCGGTTGGTGAATTGGTTTTTCCCCTTGGTGTTCGCGTTTCCCACCACAGTGGAAGTCTATTGCACAATAACTCTCAGTCTTGGAGGGTGCTGCTAACACATGGCCAGTAGGGCTTTGCAGTGTACTGAGAAGAAGCTACATAGATGATGTGTGTGTGTGTGTGTGTGTATATATATATGTGTGTGTATATATATATATATATATATATATATGTGTGTGTGTGTGTGTGTGTGTGTGTGTGTGTGTGTGTGTGTGTGTGTGTGTGTGTGTGTGTGTGTGTGTAATTATGTGGATATAGGCTGACAGAAATGAGTTCGAATATATTGAGGTTTGTTGGGACAGTGGTTGTTACCTCTTCAGACACTTATTGCCCAGTACTGAGCATCAGAATGATCCTGATGTTTGATGGGTTTTTACTGGTTGGTAGTTCATGGTAGTGTAGACATTTGAACGTTAGGGCTGAATGATTTGGGCAAAATATCCAATTGCGAAATTTTATTTCAAATTTTGTCCCAAAAAAACAAAACAAAAATAGAGATATGATGTTTTGCTCTCATATATATATATATATATATATATATATATATATATATATATTTATTATCTCATCATTGCACAATCACTACATTAGTCAGAAAGACACGCATCTCTTAATAATATAGAGATTTTTTTTTTTGTATCATTTGAATGGAGCAACTGCCGTTTACACTGACCAATAGAAATGCTCCCAAATAGTTTATAAAGAGTTCCATTAACTCACATTAAAAGTAAAGACTGTTTCTTGCCTTCATATCTCATTGGACAGCGATGAGATATATATATATATATATATATAACAGTCTTTACTTTTAATGTGAGTTAATGGAACTCTTTATAAACTATTTGGGAGCATTTCTATTGGTCAGTGTAAACGGCAGTTGCTCCATTCAAATGATACAAAAAAAAAATCTCTATATTATTAAGAGATGCGTGTCTTTCTGACTAATGTAGTGATTGTGCAATGATGAGATAATAAATAAATAAATATATATATAAATAAATAAATAAAATATGGTTCCATTGACTTGCACTTGGACATCAACAGTGATGTGCGATTGCACTGATTTCTGCCTTCACCGCTGGATGTCATGCACCCAGTCTGCCACTTGGTTTTGGTTGTAATGTCACACCACAGAGTGTTTGGTTGCTTAGGCCTGACTCCTCTACAGGCAGTTCACAAGCTCTGTTTAGATTAGATTAGATCAGATGAATCAGTTAGATCTCTTCTGTAAGTTTCAGCTTTTGCGAGTGGACAGTTGCAAGAGTCTCTGTGAAACTACAGTTGCGATCCAAGATCGAGGAAGGTCTGCTCTGTGTAAGCCGCTGCCTTTACCCTGGTGGCTTATGAATATGTGGAGGTGGTGTTGCTTTGGCTGCTTTCTGCACAGCCGTAGTGCACATGCATGTTTAGCTGAACGACTAAGTTGCTCGTGCTCCGCGTGAAGGAGGGCACGGTTCAAGCACGATACAGGGAAGCACTCAGTGATGCTTCGCTCAGTCATTAGAATTATGGTGCCCACCACAGCGCCCGGGGCGGGGGCAATCCGGGGGTTAGGTGAGCTGTTGGTGACTTTCCAGTCACAAGACCGGGTCCCTAACCTTCAGCCTACAGCTGTCCCGTTATCTTGATATTGGTTATTGCACTGTAGTAATGAGCCAGTCAGTTACAGTGTGTTTGTTTAGTTATTTGTTTATTTATTGTGTATCTGGTTCTGTTTGCGGTGTGGGCTGCTTTTGTTTTCAGTACTGTCATTGCGCTGCCGCTGTCCATCGCTGGTCGAGGCAATAAAAAACATGTATCATCCTTTTTTTTTCCAGTTTTGAGTTTTCTACATCATTTGAATACACCAATGGTCGTTTACGTTGTGTGGCAGTTTTACGTTGACTGGACCAGTGGAAGTGCTGCAAAATAGCTTGGAAAAAAATCTGGTTCCATTGACTTACATTGAAAGTAAAGTATGTTTTTGTTCTCCACTGTGCAACTTTGAAGATTCTTCATTGGACAGCAACGATATCAGACCTTAGACCATTAGAGTGCATGTAATTTGGTCTGTTAATTTATTGTAGAGTACATTGACACAGAATTTAAACAATTGTATTATTGTTTTTTTATAGTTATTATTGTTATTATCATTATTATTATTATTAGATTTATTAGTAGTAGTAGTAGCTGCAGTAGTAGCTGTAGCAGCAGCAGCAGTAGTAGTTGTAGTAATAGCAGCTGTAGAAGTAGCAGCATCAGCTGTAGTTGTAGTTGTAGCTGTAGTTGTTGTAGCAGTAGCAGTAGTAGAAGCAGTAGTAGTTGTAGTAGCAGCAGCAGCAGTATTAGTAGTTGTAGTAGCAGCAGCAGTAGTTGTAGTAGTAGTAGTAGTAGAAGCAGTAGTTGTAGTAGTAGTAGAAGTAGCTGTAGCAGTAGTAGTATATGTGGCACTATAGGCCCTATTTGGTCTACTTGGTCTACTTACTAAATATGAGGAAAAACTAAGTATCGTTAGTCTGAAGTATCATGATACAGTATGTTGGCCGTATCGCCCATCTGTAAGCTCGTGGGAAAATTTCATGCCGAACCGACCAATAGAAATGCTCCCTAAAAGCTTGGGTTGAAAATATCCGGTTCCATTGACTTAAATCGTCGTTCCCCTTATTGCTAACGAGAAAGCCGCATCACGTTCTAGCGCTGTCTGTGATGCAGCTTCTTCATTAGCAATAAGGGGAACGACTGTGCAAGTTAGGACTGGGGCTTGGAGATCAGATTCAGAGGTGCAGCATCCAGATTAACCGTCCACGTGCTGCTTTTTCATTTTCTCCCACAAAGTGGAGCCACAGTTTTGCGCGTTTCCCCAAAATCTACCTTCCGAGAGCGTGGCCTACGCAGGCAGGGAGCTGCGTCCATATAGGCAGGTCGTAGCAGTCGTGTATTTTGTAGTGTGTATAAATGAAAACGAGTAGAATTCAATTTCTTATACCGTGTACCAGGTTCTTTAAAATGTCCCAACTGGCTGTTGATGCTTCTCTCTGTTGACCAGTTGTAGTTCCAGCTGTGTTTTTGAGGAGTATTGGTTTTCATGTAATGTGACAAGTGGTTTATTTTGCTGGCTGGTGACCGTATCACATTATTGAATAATGCGTAATTAGAGATTGTACTGATCTGGGATTGGGAGAGGAGGTGAATCTGAATCAGTGCTGTAAAAGTAGGCACTGTGTACACTGAGATGAGGTTTCTGTGGGGTCAGTAGGGGGTTTGAGTAGTTTTTGAGCATGATTGTCTATTTTTAAGCGCTGGGAAATCAAGAGCTTCAGTAGAAAACAACTCATTTTAAAGCGCAGTAGTCATAAACAGACGCAGCGTTTGTTTTCAATGGTGGTGTCACGCAGAAAAGTTAATATCTTGCTGTGTTTAGTTTCAGTTCACTGCAAGTAGAGCTGGGATTATGGCAAATACATAATATCACGATACTTCAAGGTGTTTTTACGATACAAGATAAGATTGAATGGATAGAGTAGTACACTCAGTAAGAGTCACTGCTGCTCAGTCGTGTGAGCCTGAGTTTGTTTCCTCTCTCTGTCTTTAGACTAACAGCGCAAAGATACTAAGCTCAGTTTGTTATCGTGGCTTTTTTTATTTAAACTTAATGCCTAAATTTACGCTGCTGATAAAAAAAAAGGCATCATTTAACAAAAATAAGTAAAAATAACTTTTGGTAGGTTTTGTCCAGGTTTTTTTTTTTAATTAGTTTATGTTCCCATTAAGGATACATAAGTTATAATTCATGAATATAGTGTGTAGACACATTTATTGACGTTTTTATTAGCTGAGGTTGTTGCTGCATCTGGAGATAAAACAAAAAAATGGAAGTGCAAAATAGAAGTGTTGTGATGTAATTTCACAAAACTGCACTCTAAAAATATACAAATAAAAAACAATAACAAAAAAATTTAGGCCACGTTTTGCATCAGTCCTACTTTGTTTAATAATGCCTGTTATTTACGTTTATTCAACACAATTAGCTTTACAGACAAAGTAGTGTTTTTAGAAAATATAAACTTAACTGTCAACATGAATATACTTTTAATATTTTTAACTACTTAAATTCTAACACATTCATTCAACGCAGTATTTTACGTATGATAAATTTGTTTTTCCACTGCAGCAAGAAGTGATTTTATATATCATGAATATGAAAGCTAACTATCTAATTAGTTTGTGCCTGTGTATCTTCCACACAGCTGCAAAATAAGCAATTAATCGTGTCACAAAAGCAATGTAGCTGTGTAGCTCATGAAAATGATTTAAAAAAAAAAAAAGTAAATCACAAAGTTAGTCATAGCACAAAAGCAAAATATAATAATAATAATAATAAGAAGAAGAAGAATATTTGTGCACAAACGCAAAACAGGCAAGTTAATCGAATCAAAAAAGCAAAATGTAATGTTTGTAACACCTATAGCTGGTTATAACCAAATTAAGCTGGTTGGACAGCTAACTAACTAAATGAATAACTAACTAGCTAGTTATATAGTAATGCCTTTGACGCAGCCACAAGACAATCAAAGTTAATCGTAGCACAAAAGCGAAATATAATAATGTTTGGATATAACTCTGATATAACTTGCTTGTGAAAAACATGTTTTGGGGTTTTGTTATTCGTCCACACAGTCAGGTTTGTGGTGACCAGTATTCGTGCAGTGTAATTCCAATGTAGTGAATAAGTGGAATTAAGAAATTAAAGTTAATTAATTAATTAATTTAAGTTGCCTGATATTGAATTTTGGTTATTCAGTCAAACATTTAAGTCAAGTTTATATAGCACTTTTTACAACAGTGTAGTAAAAACATGAAGTCCCAGCAAGCCAAAGGCGACAGTGGAGAGAACAACTCCCTCAGAACTGGAGGAAGAAACCTTGGGAGGAACCAAGACTCACGAGGGGAGACCCGTCTTCCTCTGGTCAAACTATATTTAGAGTTTATTAAGCTAAATTCAAAATAGAACTCGAGACAGTCTGAGTCTGAATGGTACAAACTTCTGGATGATACATTTAAAGTTTAAAGTAAAGAAACCAGTGTTGCACCGATACAGATACCGTATCAGTATCGGCACCGATACTGGCACGTACACACGGTATCGGCAATAGAGAGCGCCGATACCATGAAGCTTATTGACGCGCATGTGCACCACTAAATGGTGCTTGATTGAAGCCAACAGCATGTCTGTGGTGTGGGAGTTTTTCTCGGTTGAGACGGGCAGCAGCAAAAATGCAGTTGCAAAATTTGGGTGGCGCGACCAGCAAAGACTTCAATATGTCAAATTAAATTAAGTATTTAAAGCGAAACCACGTCAAAGACTTCATCCAAGCAAGCACAAAAAAGCAAGCTAGCACAAAATACAACATACAAAAAGTGGAACACTATAAATATCAGGATTTATAGCCATATATCGAGCATTTAAGTTGAGTTGGTATTGGTACTCGGTAAGGAAAAAGTGGTATCGGTGCATCCCTAGTTGAAGTAATCTTTTTTTTTGTGTGTGTGTGTGTCATCAGAATTCAATTGAATCGACATCTTCAGTTAGAAACCTGGCACCAATAATATAACTTGTTTTTTGATCTTACTCGCTGTGTTTAAGTTTTGGCTAGAGGCCACCGGAGTGTGACCCGCCTGGTCGTGTCACTCTAGCAGTTTGTTGCACCTTAATGACGTATCAAGAATGTGCCCATGTAAAGTCGTCACAGCTTTGGGGCCAGTGTTGTGCTGGGTGTCTTTGTTGTCGTTCGTGTAAAAATGAAGCCAGTCAGCCAGTCAGCCAGTCAGCCAGTCAGCCAGTCAGCCAGTCAGCCAGCCAGTCAGCCAGTCAGCCAGCCAGCCAGCCAGCCAGCCAGCCAGCCAGCCAGCCAGCCAGCCAGCCAGCCAGCCGCCACTGACGTAGCAGATTTTCACAGCTGTGAAACTCTGCCGCACCGCAGTCGCACCTACAGCTCGCACGTTCACATTTTTCTCGCAGTTGTGCAAGAGGTGCGCTCGACTGGGCCCGCGGCGGAGGGGCGGGGTG